>JAXLNO010005195.1:110993-149331 GCA_038087875.1 Malacoraja senta | reverse complement strand
GTGAGGTTATCCACTTTGGTAGCAAAAATAGGAAGGCAAATTATTATCTAAATGGTGTCAAATTGGGAAAAGGGGAAGTACAACGGGATCTGGGGGTTCTTGTTCATCAGTCAATGAAAGTAAGCATGCAGGTACAGCAAGCAGTGAAGAAAGCGAATGGCATGATGGCCTTCATAACAAGAGGAGTTGAGTATAGGAGCAAAGAGGTCCTTCTGCAGTTGTACAGGGCCCTAGTGAGACCACACATGGAGTATTGGGTGCAGTTTTCATCCCCTAATTTGAGGAAGGACATTCTTGCTATTGAGGGAGTGCAGCGTAGGTTTACAAGGTTAATACCCGGGATGGCGGCACTATCATATATGCTGAAAGAATCGAGCGGCTGGACTTGTATACTGTGGAGTTTAGAAGGATGAGAGGGGATCTTATTGAAGCATATAAGATTATTAAGGGTTTGGACACACTAGAGGCAGGAAACATGTTGAGGAGCAGCACCTTGAGATACAAAAACAGAGACAGAACGCGGGACTTTGATTAATACAGGGGTAAGGGGTTATGGGGCAAAGATGGGAGAATGGGTTTGAAGGGGGAAAGATAGATCAGCCATGATTGAATGGTGGAGTAGACTTGATGGGCCTAATGGCCTAATGCTACTCCTGGGACCTTTGAACTTATGACTCTGCTCCTGCCTGCCGCCCGGTGGCCATGACTGGGAAGGCAGCTTGGACAGACACCAGCTCCCCAAAGACAATAATAATAATAATAATGGATTTTATTTACGGGCGCCTTATACCGAGGTCTCAAGGACACCTTACAGAGATTTATAGGAAACATATAATCAGAATTTAAAAAAATAGGTTATAAAGACCAATACATAAATCAGGGACAGAATTCCTTCCAAAAACACAAAAAAAGAAAATCAGAAGCACAATTTGAGGAGAGACAATAGACAATTTGACAATAGACAATAGACAATAGACAATAGGTGCAGGAGTAGGCCATTCGGCCCTTCGAGCCAGCACCGCCACTCACTTCTTCAGACTCACAACTCTGTCTGAAGAAGTGTTTCCTCATCCCCGTTCTAAATGGCTTACTCCTTATTCTTAAACTGTGGCCCCTGGTTCTGGACTCCCCCAACATCGGGAACATGTTTCCTGCCTCTAGTGTGTCCAAACCCTTAATAATCTTCGGGTTGGCACGGACTCAGTGGGCAGAAGGGCCTGTTTCCGCACTGTATCTCTTAAACTAAATTGAGTAAGTGACCAGTGGTGCCACGTAAGGGTGACTTGGATGAGGACAGTCCCAGGACACAGGACAAAAAGTATTCTCACTCAAAACACCCCAAACCTTTACAAGACAGCAGTCATGGGAGTGTTTGGAGATGCTCCAAGATGTGACGTTATGCACGATTCACAAAAGGCGAGTATGTGGGTATACTGAGTAATTAGGGTGCACAGGAACTTGATGAACACAGAGGACTGGATAGTCCAGAGTGAGGAATAAACCAAGTGAAGAAGAATCCTGGCCCAAAACATTGCCTATCCATGTCAGTCAATAGACAATAGGTGCAGGAGTAGGCCACTCTGCTAACCCTGCGCGTGCACAGGGTTAGCAGAGTTTCCTAAACAAGCGAAGAGGGCAGCTGCCAGATGGGCTATTCCTCGCAGTACGATTTGCTGCTCTGTGAGAGTTCTGACCCTGAGTCTGGCGGTGAGGCTGATACAAGCGAAGACGGCAGCTGCCAGATGTTTTACTCCTGGTAGTACGATTCGCTGCCCCGTCAGAGTCAGGAGAGCCACTGGAAAGGACGTGGTCTCCGTGATCAACTATTGTGTCTGCCATCAGCTCTAGTAGCTTACGATGGATGAAAATGCCAAAAACGCACGAGATCCCAAGGAACTGCGTATTGTTGAAAGTACTAGCAGTGAACCAAGATAAGGGGTCAGATGTCAGTCAATAGACAATAGGTGCAGGAGGAGGCCATTCGGATCTTCGATCCAGCGCCGCCATTCAATGTGATCATGGCTGATCATCCACAATCAGTACCCCGTTCCTGCCTTCTCCCCATATCCCCTGACTCCGCTATCTTTAAGAGCCCTATCTAGCTCTCTCTTGAAAGCATCCAGAGAACCGGCCTCCACCGCCCTCTGAGGCAGAGAATTCCACAGATTCACAACTCTCTGTGAGAAAAAGTGTTTCCTCATCTCTGTTCTAAATGGCTGACCCCTTAATCTTAAACTGTGGCCCCCGAATTCTGGACTCCCCCAACATCAGGAACACGTTTCATGCCTCTAGCGTGTCCAAACCCTTAATAATCTTATATGTTTCAATAAGATCCTCTCTCATCCTTCTAAACTCCAGAGTATACAAGCCTTGGATGCTTTGTCCCGATGTTGCTGCTGCAGGCAACATTTTCATTGTACCTGTACCTCTCCATACTTGTGCAGGTGACAATATAACCAACTTGACCCAGATACACTTCACCCACCCAAACGTGTACACACACACACACACACACACACACACACACACACACACACACACACACACACACACACACACACACACACACACACACACACACACACACACACACACACACACAGAGAGATACCCAGACACACACACACACACACACACACACACACACACACACAGAGATAACCAGACACACACACACACACATAAATATACCCAGACACACACACACACACACACACACACACACACACACACATAGATATACCCAGACACACACACACACACACACACACACACACACAGACACACGAATATACCCACACTCACACACTCTCACACTCACACACTCACACACTCACACACTCACACACTCACACACTCACACACTCTCACACTCTCACACTCTCACACTCTCACACTCTCACACTCTCACACTCTCACACTCACACTCACACTCACACTCACACTCACACTCACACTCACACTCACACTCACACTCACACTCACACTCACACTCATACACACATACACACATACACACATACACACACTCACACTCACACACTCACACACTCACACACTCACACACTCACACACTCACACACTCACACACTCACACACACACAAATATACCCAGACACACAGACACACACACACACACACACACACACACACACACACACACACACACACACACACACACACACACACACACACACACCACACACACACACACACACACACACACACACACACACACACACACAAATATACCCAGACACACAGACACACACACACACACACACACACACACACACACACACACACACACACACACACACACAAATATACCCAGACACACAGACACACACACACACACACACACACACACACACACACACACACACACACACACACACACACACAAATATACCCAGACACACACACACACACATAAATATACCCAGACACACAGAGACTCAAATACACACATTCTCTCTCTCACACACACCCACATACAAATACACTCACATATACGCTGGCCAACATAGATGTACACATTTACTCCTTTGGTGTTTGTAGTACTTCGGGGAACACAAATGAAAATATACTCACTCACACATGCATTCACACACACACACTCACACAGACATACCCTCACACGTGCGCACATATACACAAACTCACACAGACATGCACCCTCACACACACCCTCACATTCTCACTTACTCTCACACTAACTCTCACACACACACACCCTCGCGCACACATTCTCACTCACTCTCACACACACACACCCTCGCGCACACATTCTCACTCACTCTCACACACACACACCCTCGCGCACACATTCTCACTCACTCTAACACTCTCTCACACTCACACACACATTCTCACTCACTCTAACACTCTCTCACACTCACACACACATTCTCACTCACTCTCACACACACACACCCTCGCGCACACATTCTCACTCACTCTCACACACACACACCCTCGCGCACACATTCTCACTCACTCTCACACACACACACCCTCGCGCACACATTCTCACTCACTCTCACACACACACACCCTCGCGCACACATTCTCACTCACTCTCACACACACACACCCTCGCGCACACATTCTCACTCACTCTCACACACACACACCCTCGCGCACACATTCTCACTCACTCTCACACACACACACCCTCGCGCACACATTCTCACTCACTCTCACACACACACACCCTCGCGCACACATTCTCACTCACTCTCACACACACACACCCTCGCGCACACATTCTCACTCACTCTCACACACACACACCCTCGCGCACACATTCTCACTCACTCTAACACTCTCTCACACTCACACACACATTCTCACTCACTCTAACACTCTCTCACACTCACACACACATTCTCACTCACTCTCACACACACACACCCTCGCGCACACATTCTCACTCACTCTCACACACACACACCCTCGCGCACACATTCTCACTCACTCTCACACACACACACCCTCGCGCACACATTCTCACTCACTCTCACACACACACACCCTCGCGCACACATTCTCACTCACTCTCACACACACACACCCTCGCGCACACATTCTCACTCACTCTAACACTCTCTCACACTCACACACACATTCTCACTCACTCTCACACACACACACCCTCGCGCACACATTCTCACTCACTCTCACACACACACACCCTCGCGCACACATTCTCACTCACTCTCACACACACACACCCTCGCGCATACATTCTCACTCACTCTAACACTCTCTCACACTCACACACACATTTTACTTCGGAGTCACGTGAGTGAGTACGTGAAGAACCCCGCCAGTGCGCCTGCGCGTCATTACGTCAGACGCATTGGCGCAAACGGACACGAGGTGCAGAGCTCCTCTAGTGGAATTGTAGTTTTTAAACTACAAGGTAAGTATAAACTTTTTTGGAAGTATTTCCGTGTCCGTTTGCTGTGGGTCTGTGGGGATTTTTTCCACAGGCATCATGGAAAAAACGGGCAAGGGGAGGAGGCGAGCGACTCAGCCGGTAGAAAGTCGCGAGATTGCGGTCGGCGGCCAGCCGCCTCTGACCACGGTACAGTCGCCAGCAGACTGCATAGCGACTGGGGATATTGGGGCTGAAGTGAATTTAGTCAGCACCAGTGGGGCAAGGCAAAGCTGATAAAAAGCTGCGGGAATGCGGTCGGTAAAGGACTGCCTCATACCCTACAACAGTCGCCGGCTGGGAGCGGGGAGAACTGTGGACTTGTGCATTAAAGAAAAGAACGGAGCCAGCGTCAGTTGGGTGCTAGGCAACATACAAGTCAGGGCCATGGAGCAAGAGTCAGTTTGGGATTCATCTCCAAGGCTGGATACCACTTCTGAGTGGATATTCCAAATGGATAACCTGTATACAGGTTGCTCCAACAAAACATACTCCAGGAGGAGTGATGTCAGAACCAGGCTCCAGAAGCCAGGTCAGCAGCACCTAGTAAAGGGCTGCTTGATAGCACCCTCATTGATGAGGCGCGTGCACAGGGTCAGCAGAGTTTCCTAAACAAGCGAAGAGGGCAGCTGCCAGATGGGCTATTCCTGGCAGTACGATTTGCTGCTCTGTGAGAGTTCTGACCCTGAGTCTGGCGGTGAGGCTGATACAAGCGAAGACGGCAGCTGCCAGATGTTTTACTCCTGGTAGTACGATTCGCTGCCCCGTCAGAGTCAGGAGAGCCACTGGAAAGGACGTGGTCTCTGTGATCAACTATTGTGTCTGCCATCAGCTCTAGTAGCTTACGATGGATGAAAATGCCAAAAACGCACGAGATCCCAAGGAACTGCGTATTGTTGAAAGTACTAGCAGTGAACTAAGATAAGGGGTCAGATGGGCGAAGGCATGTAAGCCTAAGGAAAGTAAACTGCAGAGAATATTGAAGCTGCTGGGTTGAGGAACAACTGCAATTTTGCAAAACCAATGGATGGAGGCCATGGATGGAGATGCATCAAGTGGCACTAAGGTTGCTATGTAGCGCCCACTTCAAGATGAATTGTTTCAGGAAGTATGCCATTCGGTCCACCATCAACCCAAAGTTGCAGCAACTCTGTAAAGCCCAGCAATGTGCAGTCATTCAACTTATTCTTCAGAGAAAAAACTCATGAATCGTGGGAAAGAGTTGGATAATGAGGCAAAAACAGCAAAGTTGATCACAACATCAATGGTCGTCAAGTCTGCAAAGAGGACGTATCCTTTCAGACATCATACAAAATCCTGGACCGACATCAGGATCAAATCGACCATTGAAGCAGGTACGCAGTTGATGTCCTGCAGCAGGAAAACGAAAAAGCGTGGGTTTTGCCTGCCAGGAGCCAGGGACCACAGGTCACTCAGGTGACAAAGGAGGTAGGTGGACCTGGTTCTTATGGGAACATATTAAGGCAAAAACAGCCAAATATTGGAAGCAAATTACTTCAGTTATTATTCTGAGTATTATAGAAAGGTTTCTAATTGATTTGATTCAAATACTGATTTGCCATCCAGCATGTTCCAAGCAGAACACTCCAATTTCACATTAAAATAATTTATGGAGGTTCAAGCTGAATTGAAAACTTGTTTATAAACAAGTAATTGAAAGGTCGGTTTATCAAAACCACCAAATTGTGTTTTAAATTTCTCAACATAAAAAGGTGAGGAGTATTTTAGATCTGACAAGTCTTTCAAATTTTGTGAAGTATAGACACTTCAAAATAGAGACTTTGAGACTGCCAAACAATTTATTTCAAAAAAGATGTTTTATGGCACTTATAGATCTGAAAGATGTATATTACTTAGTGTTTGTTCATTTATAAGATAAAATTATCTAAAGGAACAATTATGGCAATTCAACGTTCTGTCTAATGGGTTAACTTCAGTCCCTAGAAATTCACTAAATTGGTAAAACCAATTTTGCGGCTAATTAGAGTCCAAGGACAGATGTGGATGGCTTAACTGGATGATGTCCTAATTAGGACGAACAAGAGAATTCGTGAGTTATCTCTCTCAAATTATTCAAACCACTTTTGAAAGTTGGGTTTAATTCATCCAGAGAGAAATTAAGTTAACGATACTTACAACAATTGATTATTTGATTCAATTGAAAAGGTAGTAAATTACCCAGGGTAAAGGGTAAAGCTAATTGATGGTTGTATTAAGCAGTTGGAAAAGCAACAAACTTCAATTAAGACAGGTGGCCAGCTTGTTAGGAGAATTAGTGTTATTTCCAGCAATACAATATGGGCCATTGGACTACCAGCAGCTGCAGACTGCAAAAAGAAAAAACACTAAGATACATGATGGCCATTTTTTGATAGGCCATGCAATTAAACAACAAATGCTGCTTCTGATTGCAGTAGTGGATTTAACATGTCTTCAGGAAGCACCAGAATTAATATGTATCCAAGAGACATGGTTAAAGCCCTGTTTAGATTTTGTAATCCCAGGTTATGAATGTGTGCGATTAGATAGGTCTGATAGATCAGGTGGGGGTTGTGCAACTTTTGTTAAGACTGGGTTGCAGTATAGGAAAGTTGATATTAATTCTAATCTTGAAGTTTTGGCTGTGGAAGTTTGGAGCAGCCAGAATTCTATCATTGTGATAAATTATTATAACCCCTGTCAACCCTTGATATTGTCAGATTTTGATGAGATAATGGAGAAGGTAAGGTGTCCTGTTATATGGATTGGAGATTTTAATGCGCATAATCCTTTATGGGGTAGTGATCACAGGGATAAAAATGGTGTTATTGTTGAAGAATTTCTAGACAAGTATGAGTTGGTATTGTTAAATGATGGAAGGCCGTCTAGGTATAATATTGTGAGAAACACCTGCAGCCACATAGATTTATCAATTGCTTCATCAAATTGAGCAAGAATTGGTGAATGGGATGTAATGGATAGATATACACTGGGTAGTGATCATTATCCAATTTTATGTAGGTTTGGTAGGGATTTGAGGAGAGAAGTGGAAAAGAAAGTCCCTAGATA
Organism: Malacoraja senta; assembly: GCA_038087875.1. Classification (NCBI taxonomy): domain Eukaryota; kingdom Metazoa; phylum Chordata; class Chondrichthyes; order Rajiformes; family Rajidae; genus Malacoraja; species Malacoraja senta. The sequence goes on along the minus strand of JAXLNO010005195.1, from coordinate 141,320 downwards.
TAACTTTTATCAGGCCAAATGGGATAAATTCCAAGAGAAGGCTCAAAGTTTAGTTGGAGAGGTTAATAGTGAGGGTTCTGTAGATAGTTGGAATACTTCCATTAGTCTCATGATTCATGAGGCAGCTTATTGTACTATTCCTGTGAAGCAGGAACTTAGGTCCCGTATGTCTGTTCCTTGGTGGAATAAAGAATGTGATGAAGCTGTAAGGAATAGGAATATAGCCTATCGAAAATTAAGAAAGTATCCAATTTTGGTCAATGCAATGGAGTACAAGAGGCTAAGGGCAGTAGCAAGACGAATTGTAAAGGATGCAAAAAGGAATAGTTGGAGGAAGTTTTGTGGTACGCTAGGCCCGGAAACTCCAGTAAGGCATTTGTGGTCAGCTGTGCGTAGAATGTCAGGAGTATATAAAAGAAGTTTGTTACCAGTGTTGCAGAAGGGTGAGGTGGTAGCAGTCACCAATAAGGAAAAAGCAGACATGTGTGTTGACAGTTTTCAAGCAGTGCATAGATCAGAGAGCATGGGAGTGGAGAGGTACATAGATACATAGATACATAGAAATTAGGTGCAGGAGTAGGCCATTCGGCCCTTCGAGCCTGCACCGCCATTCAATACGATCATGGCTGATCATCCAACTCAGTATCCCGTACCTGCCTTCTCCCCATACCCCCTGATCCCTTTAGCCACAAGGGCCACATCTAATTCCCTCTTAAATATAGCTAATGAACTGGCCTCAACTACCCTCTGTGGCAGAGAGTTCCAGAGATTCACCACTCTCTGTGTGAAAAAGTTTTTCCTCATCTCGGTCTTAAAGGATTTTCCCCTTATCCTTAAGCTGTGACCCCTTGTCCTGGACTTCCCCAACATCGGGAACAATCTTCCTGCATCTAGCCTGTCCAACCCCATAAGAATCTTGTACGTTTCTATAAGATCCCCTCTCAATCTCCTAAATTCTAGCGAGTGTAGAAAGAGAACCGAGATGATGGCAGTTAATCAGTGGAAGCTGGAGAGGAGTTAATAAATGATAATACCTTTAATCTGTTTTTTATCATAAATGAGTTGAAGGATGCAATTATGTCTGGGGCAAATACCACCCCGGGGAGAGATAGGTTGTCGTATGAGTTATTTAAACATCTGGATGATATTGTACTTGATGAAATCTTAGCTTTGTTTAATACTGTGTGGGCAGAGGGTTATTTACCAAAGGAATGGAAACATGCAGTCGTGGTCCCTATTTTAAAACCGGCCAAAGAGGCATCTGACCCTAGTTCATATCGCCCTATAGCGCTCACAGCAGTGCTCTGTAAAATGATGGAGAGGATGGTAACTGTAGATGAGATATGCATGTGCCTTTAACATAGTGACCTCATACCTACTAACCACTCCCCATATCACAAGTATATCTACAACCTCCCCACCCACAGATCGCTCTCTAGTTCCTGTGACAGACCACGTACAGCTAGTGCAATGTGTAATGCTCCAGTATGAATAAAGATAGTAAAGTAACGACGCCTCGTTATGAATCCTTTACATGGTGTCAGAACCTTGCATGCCTACGGTGGGGAGATTCTTACTCCTGTGGGCAAGGCCACGCTACACTGTAAGATACTAGAGACCACTCGGCCCCTCACCTTCTATCTCCTCAATCGAAAATGCATTCCCCTGCTGGGGATCCAGGCATGCCAGGAAATGGGACTGGTGTACTTCCACCGGGACATCCACCAGGTGCAGACTCTTATGGACCCGCTGGCCGATTATCCCGACCGCTTTGATGATAAGCTAGGCAAACTACCCTGCAGCTACAAGATTGTAGTGGACCATAAGATCGTTCCTGTGGTCCATGCTCCTCACCGTGTCTCCTTCGCCATGAGGGACAGAGTGGAGGCGACCCTACACAGTATGGTACAAATGGGCGTCCTAAAGGCGGTCGTCGAGCCCACCAGCTGGGTCTCTTCCATGGTTGTTGCTGCTAAAAAGGACATGAGCGAGATACGCATCTGCATCAACCCCAAAGACCTCAACCTGGCCATTCGACGCCCTCACTACCCTATGAGAACGGTGGAAGACGTCGCTGCACAGGTTGGTCCAGCAACATTTTTTTCTGTCCTCGATGCCAAAAGCTCCTTCTGGCAGATACCACTGGACGAGCGGTCGTCCATTTTGACAACTTTCGCCACCCCCTACGGAAGGTTTCGGTTCCTCCGAATGCCATTCGGGATCAACTCTGCCAGCGAGGTATTTCAGCGGACCATGGAGCAGTTGTTTTTAGATCTGCCTTGCGCCATAATTGTTGACGACATCCTCGTTTACGGTAAGGACGTTGCTGAACACGATGTCAACCTCCGCCTGGTCCTGGACCGGGCCCGGCAAATCAACTTGAAACTGAACCCCAAGAAGTGCCGATTACGCGTCTCGGAGGTCACCTATGTTGGACATGTATTCACCGCTGAGGGGCTAAAGCCAGACCCGCAGAAAACGGCTGCCATCTCAGGGATGCCCCCTCCTACCAATGTGGCAGGCCTGCAACGCTTCCTCGGCTTGGTAAACTACCTGGGGAAGTTCATCCCCGACCTCAGCGAGCTCAGCGCTCCCCTGAGGGATCTGATCAAAAAGGACACGTCCTGGCTTTGGTTACCCAACCATCAGAAGGCATTTGACATTCTTAAGTCTAAGCTGATCAGCACCCCCACGCTCAAGTTCTTTGACCTGCAGCGTCCCATTGTCCTCACCTGCGATGCCTCTCAGTTCGGACTCGGTGCCGCCTGCCTCCAGGTCCATGACGGCCTGCAGCTGCCTGTCTCCTTCGCGTCCCGCACCATGACCGCCACCGAACAGCACTACGCGCAGATTGAGAAGGATCTACTGGCCGTGGTGTTTGCCTGCTCCAAATTCCGGGACTACATCGTGGGCAACACTTTCACCGTTGAAACTGACCATCAGCCTCTTGTCACCATCCTCAACAAACCGATCCATGTGGCCTCATCACGCCTGCAGCGCATGCTGCTGCAGCTCCAGCGCTTCACGTTCACGGTGGTTTATCGTAAGGGCAAGGACATGTTCGTGGCCGACACGTTGTCTCGCGCCCCGCTGACGTCCACCGCTCGCCACCAATATGAAATGTCTGAGCTATTGGTGCTACGATTGAACATCGTCCCCTCGCAGCAGATGAAGTCCCTGGTTGAACACACTACCAACGACCCTGCCCTGCAACAGCTGTCTGCCGTCATCCGGCAGGGCTGGCCTGACCGTCGTTCGGCACTGCCGGCTGGTGCTGTGCCCTACTTCCTGGTCCGGGACGAGCTCGTACTGCACGACGGCGTGGTGGTGAAGGGTCACAAGGTGGTCGTGCCCGCGGCGCTGCACGACCAATATTTTCAAGTCGCACACCGCGGTCACCTTGGGGCCGAAGCCACCGTGTCTCTCGCCAGGAGCCAGTTCTATTGGCCAGATATGGTCAAATACATCCGGGAGAGGGTCTCCTCGTGTTCCACCTGCAACAGCCTCGCCCCCCATCAGCAGCGTCAGCCGCTTCTACAGCAGCCCGCGCCCGAACTGCCCTGGATGGCGCTTGCCACTGACATTTTCGAGTGGCGGGGCAAACATTTCCTGGTTCTCGTTGACTCCTACTCCAGCTGGTTTGTGGTCGACCGGCTGCATTCCGTGACCTCTTCGGCCGTCATCGACAGGTTGTACCCTCATTTTGGCACTTTTGGCCCCCCGGCAAGCCTGCAGTCGGACAATGGCAGCCAGTTCACGAGCTCCGAGTTTAAAGCGTTCGCTTCCAGATGGAACTTCCGCCATTTCACCAGCAGCCCGGAATACCCGCAAAGCAACGGTTTGGCCGAGCGCGCAGTGCGCAGTGCTAAGCACCTGTTGGAACAGTGTGGTGGCATTAACTCCGACTTCCATCTGGCCCTCCTCAACCTTCGGAACATTTCCCGCGACTCTGCCATGGGTTCACCTGCTCAGCGGCTAATGTCTCGCGCTACCAGACTCCCGCTCCCTGTGGCCCAGCGCTCCCTCATACCCTCCATCCTCCCACCTGCGGCGGTTCAGAAACGCATTGCCTTCAGGCACGATGTCCAAAAGCGTTCCCATGACAGGTCCTGCCGCCCGCTGCCGCCCCTCTTCCCCGGTCAAGTTGTCCGTATGCAGACCGCTCCCGGTCACTCCAAGCTCGCTACTGTCGTCGGCTCTGCGGGGTCGCCCAGGTCCTATTTCGTCGACCACGCTGGGGCCATTTACCGACGGTCCCGCCAGCACCTTCGGCTCGTCAACGAGCCGCGTCCTCCTGCCGCGGATCCCTTTGCTCCCCCACTGCCTGTTTCGCGTCAGGGCGTTGCTCTGCCCGTCCGTCCTGACATGCAATGTTCTGCTCCTCCTCCGCCCCTTCCATTCCATCCCACTCCGACTAGTCCTCGCTCGCCTGCCCGCGCTCTTCCCGGTCCCGACCTCGCATCCCCTCCGGGTTCGGTGCCGCGGTCTCTTCCGTCTCCTCCCGTTTCTCCCTTTCAGGTTCGTCTTTCCCCGCTGGTGCCTCTTCCTCCTGCAGGAAGGGTGGATGGCGAGACGCGAACCCGGGCGGGACGTCTTGTCAAACCGCCTGACCGCTATGGCGATTTTGTTTAACTATCCTAGCGCATGAGCCGTGGTCGCCATGTCACCATTGTATTTGCCTGTCGTTTCGAAGAGGAAAGATGTAGATGAGATATGCATGTGCCTTTAACATAGTGACCTCATACCTACTAACCACTCCCCATATCACAAGTATATCTACAACCTCCCCACCCACAGATCGCTCTCTAGTTCCTGTGACAGACCACGTACAGCTAGTGCTATGTGTAATGCTCCAGTATGAATAAAGATAGTAAAGTAACGACGCCTCGTTATGAATCCTTTACAGTAACCAACAGACTAGTTTATTTTTTAGAAACCAGAGGACTATTTGTTGATGTACAGAATGGCTTTAGGAATGGAAGGTCTACAATGGAGTCTGTATCAGTTTTGGATCAGGATATTAAAAGGGCATTTAGAAGCAAGGAAACAGTAGTGAGTGTATTCCTTGATATTGAGAAGGCATATGATTCTTTGTGGAAGGAGGGATTAATGATTAAAATTTTTGACTTGGGAGTCAGGGGACGAATGTTCAACTGGATTAAGGATTTTTTATTGAATAGAACAATACAAGTAATGGTTGGTAGTGTCAGATCGGAGTCTGTAGAAATAGAGAATGGAACCCCGCAGGGAAGTGTTATCAGTCCAGTTTTATTTAATATCATGATAAATGACATATTTTGTAAATTAGAGAGAGGATTTGGTCTGTCTTTGTTTGCAGATGACGGGGCCATCTGGAAAAGAGGTTGTAATGTAGAGTTTGTTTTAAAACAGATTCAAAGAGTGTTAGTGTCTGTAGAGGAATGGGGGAACACATGGGGCTTTAAAATCTCTGCCTCTAAGACTAAATATATGGTATTTGGTTTTAAAAGAAAGTTACCTAAGTTAGGGCTGTATATGTATGGGTCTCTATTGGAGAAGGTAAAGGTTTTTAAGTTTTTGGGTGTTTGGTTTGAAGAGCGTATGACTTGGGCTGTGCATGTAGGTAAAATTGTGTTGAAGTGTGAAAAAGTTCTGAATGTTATGAGAAGTCTGGTTGGGTGTGAGTGGGGGGCCAACAGGGAGACAATGTTGCTAATTTATCAGGCCATGATCAGATCTTCTCTTGACTATGGGTGTTTTGTGTATGGGTCTGCGTCTAAAACTGTTCTGGCTAGGCTAGATGTGTTGCAGGCAAAGGCTTTGAGGCTTTGCTGTGGAGCCTTCAGGACTTCCCCAGTCCCTGCCCTGATTGTTGAAATGGGAGAAATGCCCTTATGGTTAAGGCGCATTAAGCTAGGGTTACATTACTGGGCTAAACTTTGTGGGTGTAATGATACCTTCCCAGCAAGGTGTTTGTTGCAAGAGGTTGATGATGGTAACAAATATAACATATTTTTTGTCATTATAAATCAGTGGGCTAGGAAGCTGGGTTTGGAACAAGGGGGTATTATAGAGCATACAATAAGGCTACCTGTGCCCTATTGGGTTCTTCCTGAACTGTTTATTGAGCTTGCTTTTCTTCAGGAAAAAGATAAGCGCGAGGTGACTCCAAGAATAGTGGAATATCTTAATTCAATCAGTGAGAGTACTTTGATTGTTTTTACAGATGGATCTAAAGATCCAGTTAGTGGGAGAGCTGGGTTTGGAGTGTATGTGGAGCAGCTTGGGTTGAAGATTGGCCGGCGCATTTCTGATGGAAGTTCTGTTCTCACGACTGAATTAATGGCAATTCAATGGGCTCTATGGTGGATTGAGGAAGCCAGTTTTAGAGAAGTCATTATCTGTTCTGATTCTGCAGCTGCTCTTGAAACATTAAGAGTAGGGAAATCTAAAGCCCGTCCTGACATTCTAAATGAAATCTTGAGTGTGTTTTCTAGAATTGGGTTTGCGTGTAACATCACTTTTTGCTGGGTTCCCGGGCATGCTGGGGTGAGGGGGAATGAGCAGGTGGACCTCATAGCAAAGGAGAGTTTAAGAAGAGAAATAGATATCCATGTATCATTGGGGAGAGTGGAACTGAGAGAAATAATTAAAGAGGGCTTAACAAAAGAATGGCAGAGAGGATGGGAAATGGAAGTCAGGGGTAGACACTACTTTTCTATACAATCTGAAGTTAGGAAAATATGTTTCTGTACATCTCTGTCCCGTAGGGACTCAGTTAAACTGTGTAGATTGAGGTTGGGACACTGTGGGTTAAATTACTATTTGTGCATTGTAGGGAAACATGTTTCTGGCTTGTGTGAATGTGGGAGTAATGAGACAGTTAAGCATGTTTTCCTAGAATGTAAAAAGTATAGGGTAGAAAGAAAAGTATTATTTGTTAGACTGACAGGACTTGGAGTTGAGGCTTTTTCTGTTTTATCTTTGTTTAGACACAATGAGAAACATCAACTGATATCCAGGGCTGTTCTTCAATTCCTGCAAGTTACAGGACTGTATGTAAGAATTTAGTTCAAACTTTGACCTGTGGAGGGCAGTAATACGCTTAGCAGCGTCTACACTGCCGGAATCCTACAAGAAGAAGAAGAAGAACATGTCTTCAGTAGTTCAAGCAAGATACGAATTGAACAGCCTTCCATGGTCTTAACAGACTGATATCAGTGTACTAGGATTGGTGCCACTGAAAAGGTATCCGTCTGTGGACAGATGGAATATGGAAGAAGTATTATTTTACAGATATGGAGAATCGACGTTTTAAAGTCTATTGGAAGGCTTATGAGCTACGTTTGTTGTTAAATACAACTAATCTGCATGTTCAGTTTCAAATTAACAACACTACAGCAATGGCATGTATTAATTGTATGGGTGGAATTTCCATGATAACAAAGCATGGATGTTTAACCTTAAGATTTTTTAATGATATAATAGTCAGATTTGGGAAACCAGATATGACTTGTTTCCATCCAGACTCAATCACCAGAGATATGTGTTATGGGACTACATCGGGAGACAGTAGCGATGGATGTTTCTCGCTATATTAGGATGGTATGTTATATGCATTTTACTTCATCCTGTCTCATAAACCGGTGTCTGCTTAAAATGAAGCAGTATGCTGCCTCTGGGGTATTCGTGGTACCAGACAGGTCTACGCAGCCATGGTTCCCTTTGATATTGGAATTTATGACACAGTTTCTGATAAATGTTCCCAAAAGAAGGAAGTTACTGGTGTATTCGATAATTGGAGAGTAACATCCGTCATATGCCTGTATGGATGCAGGTTTTAAAAAAAGAGGATTGTCTGGGCATGCTGTGGACATGCTTACAGCAGTCTGGCGGAAGAGTACTCAAAAGCAGTACATTTGTGAATCTGAGTTGTGACTCTGTAAATACTGCTTTCCCATTATGTAAAGAATGAGGGGAAAACATTTCTGTGTATAAAAAATATGGAATGTTGTACGGCACATGTCTCAAATATCTTGGATTGACCTCTATTTAATGGGTTGAGGTATAGTGCGATTGATTCACACAGAAGTATATTATTCCTCGTTTTTATTGATGAGGTTGGAAAGACATCCTGTTGAGTCTCGTTCTTTTATTTCCAGATTAATGAAAGGAATTTTAATTCCAGACCTTCTAAACCTAGGAGGGAATCCGGAATATAGAATTGTTTTAAGCTACTTCATCAAAGGAGTCTTGGTACGATTCTGATTTGGCCAAGTTCAGCATGAAGGTAGTCATGTTTATGGCACTTGTAACATTACAAAGTTACAGATACACAGAAGTACCTCAGGATTATGTTATGTTTTACATTTTATGAACTACTCAAATGAAGCAGGATCAGGTGTGACACGATTCAAGATTGTTTTATTAACATATTCTATGGATCCATGTCTATATGTTAAGACATATTTATTGCAAAAAATTGAGGCTACAAAGATCTTATGAAATATGAAAACAAGATTGTTTATCATTCACGAAAAACCATACAAGATAGTGTCAGTTTAGACTATTTTAAGATGGTTAAAAACAAGTTTTAGTTGCTGCACGTGTGAACATTGATGGTTTTACATTCCATTCAGTTTAGCAGCAACATTGACGACCAGGGGAAGGAAGTCCCGTCGATCATATTCTCACAGCCGCTGGGTGATCTAATAAGTTGGTGTTTCAACAGTTTTACCATCGGGCTATTGCCAATACGGGCTGTTTGCAGATACTATATTAAGTTCTGCTTAATTTTCCCTGGGTTTAAGGGGATACTATTAATTCTTTTATTCAAATAAATGAATTACTGCATTTGTGGTACAAATGTTATTATTAATGCATTATTGAATATTCTCGTTCCGAGTCAATCAATGCAGTGAGAAGCCGGGATTTGTCTGCGGCATGAAATCACAAAGCTTTAAAATCTTCACGTAGTCACTCACGTGACTCCGAAGTAAAATAGTAAGATTAAACGAGAACTTACCTAAGTTTGAAGTTTGATCTTTATTTTATGAGGAGTTACGTTGGTGATTACGTGCCCACCACGACCCAACCCTCTATCATAAAGGTCAGATGGAAGTTCTTGTATTACTCGTTTTATTATGATACTATATTACTTCGCTTGTTTTTTGTGATTTCACACCGCTGCTTCGAAGATTGACGCGCAGGCGCTCTGGCTGGGTTCTTCACGTAATCACCTACGTAACTCCTCATAAAATAAAGATCAAACTTCAAACTTAGGTAAGTTCTCGTTTAATCTTACTATTCTCACTAAGTCTCACACACACTTCTTCATGCACACATTCTCACTTACTCTCATACTAACTCTCTCACTCGCACACACATTCTCACACGACCACTCTCACACTCATTCTCACTAACTCTCGCACTAACTCACACCCTCACACACACATTCTCATTAACTCTGACACTAATTCTCACGCTCGCGCACATATTCACTCACATTCTCACAATAACTTCAACACACACACTTACTCACACACACACTCACACACACACACACACACACACACACACACACACTCATGCACACATACATTCTTACACACATTCATGTGTGCATGCACACACTCACACACACACACACTCAAACTGATGCACACATATACTCATGCACACACATGCATACATACACTCTTACACACACACACACACACACACACACTCAGTCACACCGACATGTGAACAATTGGTGCCCTGCCGTGTAACACAGCCGTGCTGTGAAGGATCGCTCGGGGCGGAGTGAGGAAGAGACGGGCAAGGCAGCTTCTCACTACTCTTTATTTACGATCGCTGTGCAAAATCCGACACGGTCACCACAGAGCCCCCCCCCACTCCCCCAACCCCCCGCCCCGAAACCCTTCACACCCCCCGAATAAAGTTAACAACCGAAAACAACGTTCACTCAATAAGTTAAAAAGTGGAAAGCGCGCTGTGAAATAAATAAAGGCTCCGAGACTGGGGCACCAGGAGCACTGGAGCGCGGAGAGGTGAGAGAGCCTTCTTCCCTCATCCACTGCGCTTCGCTTCCCAGTAGAGTCCCATCCTTCACTGTAACCCGGCCCACTGGACCATCTCTTCCCCCACCACACCACTGGGTGATGAGTAGAGACAAGGAACTGCACATGCAATGTGTGGGAAAGAACTGCAGATGCTGGTTTAAATCGAATGCTGGAGTAACTCAGCGGGAAGGCAGCATCTCTGGCGAGAAGGAATGGGTGACGTTTCGGGTCGAGACCCTTCTTCAGACCGTCTCAATAGACAACAGGTGCAGGAGTAGGCCATTTGGCCCTTCGAGCCAGCACCGCCATTCAATGTGAACATATAACCATATAACCATATAACCATTACAGCACGGAAACAGGCCATCTCAGCCCTTCAAGTCCGTGCCGAACATTTTTTTTTTTTGGCTGATCAACCCCAATCAGTACCCCGTTCCTGCCTTCTCCCCATATCCATTGACTACGCTATATTTAAGAGCCCGGTCTAACTCTCTCTTGAAAGTATCCAGTGAACCGGACTCCACCACCCAATGAGGCAGAGAATTCCACAGACTCACAACTCTCTGGGTGAAGAAGTATTTCCTCATCTCTTTTCTAAATGGCCGACCTCTTATTCTTAAACTGTGTGGCCCCTGGTTCTGGACTCCCCCAACATCGGGAACATGTTTTCTGCCTCCAGCGTGTTCAATCCCTTTATAATCTTGTATGTTTAAAAAAGATATCCTCTCATCCTTCTAAAGCCCAGCCACTCCATTCTCTCAGCATATGACAGTCCCGCCATCCCGGGAATTAACCTGCGCTGCACTCCCTCGATAGCAAGAATGTCCTTCCTCGATCCGAAACGTCACCCATTCCTTCTCTCCAGAGATGCTGCCTGACCCGCTGAGTTACTCCAGCATTTTGTGTCTACCTTCAGGAAACTGCGGATGCTGGATCTTCCAGACGCTAACCATTTTCACGCCAGCCTTTCCATGTTCTCCAGAGATGCTGCCTGACCCACTGAGTTACTCCATCACTCTGTGAAACGTCACCTATCCATGTTCTCCACAGATGCTGCCTGACCCACTGAGTTACTCCAGCACTCTGTGTCTATCTATGTTCCCTCGGTAAAGCAGCATCTGCTGTTCCTTGTTTCGACATTCCCCCAGGGATTGTTAATTTGGCCACGAGAGGTTCCCAGCCCTCTCCCCCTCCATCCCCCCCTATGTTTCTATAGATGTGGCCCTGGTGGCTAAAGGGATCAGAGGGTATGGAGAGAAAGCAGGTACTGGATACTGAGTTGGATGATCAGCCATGATCATATTGAATGGCGGTGCAGGCTCGAAGGGCCGAATGGCCTACTCCTGCACCTATTTTCTATGTTTCTATGTTTCCAATCTTCATAAGTTCATAAGTGATAGGAGGCAGAATGAGGCCATTCTGCCCATCAAGTCCATTCCGCCATTCAATCATGACTGATCTATCTCTCCATCTTAGCCCCAATCTCCTGCCTTCCCCCCCCACCCAGACTCAACAAACCAGCATATTGGCCTTGCCCCCTTGACTTTACGCCCTGAATCCAACCTCCTGACACCGGTGGGACATTGCGAGCACGTCCAGCCCGCACCCCCCGCCCCCCCCCCCTTCCTCTCCCCCTCTCTCCACTCCTCATCTCTGGCCGGGCAGTCACTGGAGCTTGAACGCTCCAAAGAAAGTCTTGTGGTGCTCCAACTCTGCCCGGTGGAAGGGTCTGATCTTCACGGTGAGGTGGGTGTTCTTCTCCAGCCAGTGGAGCCCCCCCTGGTGCAAGGAGTGGTACCAGGGCTTGTTGTTGGGGCCCTGGCAGACGGTCTGGGTGGCCTGCATCAGTTCGAGCGGGGGCTGCTGCTGCCGTCGGCCGTGGGACAGCGGGGACGCGTACAGCACCGTGTTCTCCAGCACCTCCGAGCCGTTCTCGCAGCTCCCCCCCACGAACGAGACCTGCGAGTAGATGTAGTAGTGGCCCCGCTCGGGAATGACAATGGCCTCGCCGCTGCAGCTCATGGCCTGGAGCGTAGACTCCCGCCCCGAAGACTTCCACCTCATGCTCGAGTTGACCAGTTTACCGGTCGCTGGAGGAATCGAGAGAGAGAGAGAGAGCAGGGGTCAAAACCAGGGCTCACAGAGTGATACGGTGTGGAAACAGGCCCTTCCTTCAGCCCAACATGCCCACACCCGCCAACATGCCCCAGCTACACTAGTCACAGAGTCAGTATTGATGTGGATAGAGAACTGGCTGGCAAACAGGAAGCAATGAGTAGGAGTAAACGGGTCCTTTTCACAATGGCAGGCAGTGACTAGTGGGGTACCGCAAGGCTCAGTGCTGGGACCCCAGCTATTTACAATTTATATTAATGATCTGGATGAGGGAATTGAAGGCAACATCTCCAAGTTTGCGGATGACACTAAGCTGGGGGGCAGTGTTAGCTGTGAGGAGGATGCTAGGAGACTGCAAGATGACTTGGATAGACTGGGTGAGTGGGCAAATGTTTGGCAGATGCAGTATAATGTGGATAAATGTGAGGTTATCCACTTTGGTGGCAAAAACAGGAAAGCAGACCATTATCTAAATGGTGGCCGATTAGGAAATGGGGAGATGCAGCGAGACCTGGGTGTCATCGTACACCAGTCATTGAAAGTAGGCATGCAGGTGCAGCAGGCAGTGAAGAAAGCGAATGGTATGTTAGCTTTCATAGCAAAAGGATTTGGGTATAGGAGCAGGGAGGTTCTACTGCAGTTGTACAGGGTCTTGGTGAGACCACACCTGGAGTATTGTGTACAGTTTTGGTCTCCAAATCTGAGGAAGGACATTATAGCCATAGAGGGAGTGCAGAGAAGGTTCACCAGACTGATTCCTGGGATGTCAGGACTTTCATATGAAGAAAGACTGGATAGACTTGGCTTATACTCGCTAGAATTTAGGAGATTGAGAGGGGATCTTATAGAAACGTACAAAATTCTTATGGGGTTGGACAGGCTAGATGCAGGAAGATTGTTCCCGATGTTGGGGAAGTCCAGGACAAGGGGTCACAGCTTAAGGATAAGGATAAGGGGGAAATCCTTTAAGACCGAGATGAGGAAAAACTTTTTCACACAGAGAGTGGTGAATCTCTGGAACTCTCTGCCACAGAGGGTAGTTGAGGCCAGTTCATTGGCTATATTTAAGAGGGAGTTAGATGTGGCCCTTTTGGCTAAAGGGATCAGGGGGTATGGAGTATGGAGAGAAGGCAGGTACTGAGTTGGATGATCTGCCATGATCATATTGAATGGCGGTGCAGGCTCAAAGGGCCGAATGGCCTACTCCTGCACCTATTTTCTATGTATCTATGTATCTATACAGTGTGGAAACAGGCCCTTCGGCCCAACTTGCCCACACCCGTCAACATGCCCCATCTACACTAGTAACAGAGTGATACAGTGTGGAAACAGGCCCTTCCTTCAGCCCAACTTGCCCACACTGGCCAACATGTCCCAGCTACACTAGTCACAGAGTGATACAGTGTGGAAACGGGCCCTTCGGCCCAACTTGCCCACACCCGTCAACATGCCCCATCTACACTAGTAACAGAGTGATACAGTGTGGAAACAGGCCCTTCCTTCAGCCCAACTTGCCCACACTGGCCAACATGTCCCAGCTACACTAGTCACAGAGTGATACAGTGTGGAAACAGGCCCTTCGGCCCAACATGCCCACACCTGCCAACGTGTCCCAGCTACACTAGTCACAGAGTGATACAGTGTGGAAACAGGCCCTTCCTTCAGCCCAACTTGTCCACAAGGGCCAACATGCCCCATCTATACTAGTCACAGAGTGATACAGTGTGGAAACAGGCCCTTTCTTCAGCCCAACCTACCCACATCGGCCAACATGTCCCAGCTACACTAGTCACAGAGTGATACAGTGTGGAAACAGGCCCTTCAACCCAACTTGCCCACACCCGCCAACATGTCCCAGCTACACTAGTTCCACCTGCCTGCGCTTGGTCCATATCCCTCCAAACCTGTCCTATCCATGTACCTGTCTAACTGTTTCTTAAACGTTGGGCTGTTCCCATCCTCAACTAACTCCTCTGACAGCTTAGAAACATAGAAAATAGGTGCAGGAGGAGGCCATTCGGCCCTTCGAGCCAGCACCGCCATTCCTTGTGATCATGGCCGATCATCCCCAATCAATAACCCGTGCCTGCCTTCTCCCCTTATCCCTTGATTCCACTAGCCCCTAGAGCTCTATCTAACTCTCATACACCAGCTTGTTCCATACACCCACCACCCTCTGTGTGGAAAAGCTATGGTCTAGCCAATCCTATGAAGATTGATTTCTCTAATTTCAAGTAACCCTTGCATTCCCTCTCTCTGTCTCTCTCTATATCCCTCCCCCACCCAAGTCGTCTTGTTGAGTCTCATGTTTAAGAAGGAACTGCAGATGCTGGAAAAGTCAAAGGTGGACAAAAATGCTGGGGAAACTCAGCGGGTGAGGCAGCATCTATGGAGCGAAGGAATAGGTCACGTTTTGGGTCGAGACGCTTCTTCAGATTGATGTGTTGGTGGGGGGCGGGTGGCGGGGGCGGGAAGAAGAAAGAAAGGCAGAATCAGTGGGCTGTGGGAGAGCTGGGAAGGGAGAGGGGAAAGAGGGAGAAAGCAAGGAATACCTGAAATTGGAGAAGTCAATGTTCAAGATAGTCCTCCCTCTTTCCCCTCCATGTTGCGAACCCTTGCACTAGTGGAAACATCCTCTCCCCATCCACTCTATCCAGGCCTTTCACTATTCGGTAAGTTTCAATGAGGTCCCCCCCTCATCCTTCTAAACTCCAGCGAGTACTGGCCCAGTGCCGACAAACGCTCATCATATGTCAACCCACTCATTCCTGGCATCAATCTCAGTATCTTTCCCTTCATCTACTTATTGTACTTGAGTTTGACTTGATTGTATTGCAAATATGTGCATGGTATTAACTGATCTGATTGAATAGCATGCAAAACAAAACATTTCACTGTTCACAGGAAGGCTCTGCAGAGAGTAGTGCGTTCGGCCGAACACCCTATGGGAACTACACTCGCCCCCCTGCAGGACCTATACACCAGGAGGTGCAGATCCAGAGCCAGCAACATTATGGGGACCCCTACCCCCCCAGCAACGGACTGTTCCAGCTGCTATGGTCAGGCAAACGCCTCCGCTGTCACGCTGCGAAAACAGAGAGGATGAGACGGAGTTTCTTCCCACAGGCCATCAGGGCTGTAAACTCTGATCACCAGGGACTAATTTACTGTTGTGACATTTTGTTAAATGTAAATACTGGTTCTGTTCTGTTCTGTTCTGTTGTTCTGTTGTTTGTGCACAATCCCGCAGGCATCGCCACTTTCATTTCACTGTACATCTTGTACGTGTATGTGACAAATAAAGTTGACTTGACTTGACGTGCAAATTATACATGTAAACCTAGACCAAACCCTATGCCAAGTCCATCTTTGACCCTCTCCCGAAGATAGACACAAAAAGCTGGAGTATTTCTCCATCTTCGGTTTCAACCAGCATCTGCAGTTCCTTCCTACACATTCCCCCTCTCCCATTCGGCCCTTCGAGCCAGCACCGCCATTCAATGTGACCATGGCTGATCATCCCCAATCAGTACCCCGTTCCTGCCTTCTCCCCATATCCCCTGACTCTGCTATCTTTAAGAGCCCTATCTAGCTCTCTCTTGAAAGTATCCAGAGAACCGGCCTCCACCGCCCTCTGAGGCAGAGAATTCCACAGACTCACCACTCTTTGTGAGAAAAAGTGTTTCCTCGTCTCCGTTCTAAATGGCTTACCCCTTATTCTTAAACTGTGTGGCCCCTGATTCTGGACTCCCCAACATCGGGAACATGTTTCCTGCCTCTAGCGTGTGTGATCTTATATGTTTCAATAAGATCCGATTGGGAATAAGTCAAAGAGCGGGAGAGTTCTCTTTTTTTGGCGTTGTGGTATCTGGGCATTGCCAATCCCTCTGCTCTTGTTGGGAAAGGTTGGGCGTGTGCCAACCCTTCCGGTGAAGGGAGGGAGTGGGAGAGGGTAGAGTCCAGAGTTTAGACTATGAAGATGCATCAGAATGGATTGCAGCACAGAAGGTAACCTGAAGGTGGCGAAGTTCTCCTGTGTTTAGCTTAGTTTCAGCAAGAGACTCTTGTGTGTTCATCCAATCTATTCCTCTCACGATTCCTCTCACGTCATTCAACAGAGTAATATAGAGTCTTCTTCTTGTTAAAGAAGGAACTGCAGATGGTGGAAAATCGAAGGTACACAAAAATGCTGGAGAAACTCAGCGGGTGCAGCAGCATCTATGGAGCGAAGGAAATAGGCAACGTTTCGGGCCAAAACCCTTCTTCTGCTGCACCCGCTGAGTTTCTCCAGCATTTTTGTGTACCTTAGAGTCTTCTTCTTCTTGTGTATGGCGTGCACAGCCTAAATTTGTAGGACAACTTGATCTATTTGATCTTATTTGATTGTGCACGCCGGGTTGAATGCATTCGTCGAAACAGGATGGACCACGTGCAGGTTGCAATCTCCCACCCCAGTAATATAGAGTAACTCAGCGGGGACAGGCAGCATCTCTGGAGAGAAGGAATGGGTGATGGTTCGGTTTGAGAGTCTGAAGAGAAGGGTCACCCATTCATAGAAACATAGCAACATAGAAAATGGGTGCAGGAGGAGGCCATTCGGCCCTTCGAGCCAGCACCGCCATTCATTGTGATCATGGCTGATCGTCCCCTATCAATAATCCGTGCCTGCCTTCACCCCATATCCCTTGACTCCACTAGCCCCTAGAGCTCTATCTAACTCTCTCTTAAACCCATTCAGTGATTTGGCCTCCACTGCCCTCTGTGGCAGGGAATTCCACAGATTCACAACTCTCTGGGTGAAAACGTTTTTTCTCACCTCAGTCTTAAATGACCTCCCCTTTATTCCTTCTCTCCAGAGATGCTGCCCGTCCCGCTGAGTTACTCCAGCATTTTGTGTCTGTCTTCGGTTTAAACCAGCATCTGCAGTTCCTCCCTACGCCTCTCACGACTTTGTACATCTCTATGAGTTCATCCCTCATCCTCATGTACTCTAAGGAATAAAGGCCTAGCTTGCTTAACCTCAGGCCCTCGATTCCTGGCAACATCCTCGTAAATCTTCTCTGCACCCTTGACAATATCTTTCCGATAATTTAAGACCGAGGTGAAGGCCATTTAAGACTGAGGTGAGAAAATAACGTTTTCACCCAGAGAGTTGTGAGTTTGTGGAATTCCCTGCCACAGAGGGCAGTGGAGGCCAAATCACTGGATGGATTTAAGAGAGAGTTAGATAGAGCTCTAGGGGCTGGTGGAATCAAGGGATATGGGGAGAAGGCAGGCACAGGTTATTGATTGGGGACGATCAGCCATGATCACAATGAATGGCGGTGCTGGCTCGAATGGCCGAATGGCCTCCTCCTGCACCTATTTTCTATGTTTCGATGTGTTCTATGTCTCTATGATAACATGGTGCCCAAAACTGAACGCAATTACTCTGAAGGTAGACAAAAATGCTGGAGAAACTCAGCGCGTGAGCCAGAATCTGTGGAGCGAAGGAATAGGTGACGTTTCGGATCAGACTGAAGAAGGGTCTGAAGAATGGTCTCATCCCGAAACGTTACCTATTCCTTCGCTCCATAGATGCTGCCTCACCCGCTGAGTTTCTCCAGCAATTTTATCTACCTTCGATTTTTCCAGCATCTTATACAACTGCAGCATGACCTCCCGACGTCTATACATAACGTTGTATTCAGTTATTTACCTGTAAGGTGAGCAAGTGGCAGCTTTGGTACTTTGCGATTCCCAGTAGCTTCTCGGCAGTCTGTGGGAGAATCAGTAAGGAGTCACTCGGAGAGGATCAAAGAGTCTGAAGAAGGGTCCCAACCCAAAAAGCCATGGAGCGAAGGAATAGGTGACGTTTCGGGTCGAGACCCTTCTTCAGACTGATGTGAGGGTGGGGGTGCGGGAAGAAGAAAGGAAGAGGCGGAGATAGTGGGCTGTGGGAGAGCTGGGAAGAGGAGGGGGAAAGACAGCTCGGGTCCTTGGATGGAGTCGAGGGGGGAGGTAAAGCGACAAGTGTAGTATTTCCTGCGGTTGCAAGGGAAAGTACCAGGGGAGGGGGTGGTTTGGGTGAGAAGGGATGAATTGACCAGGGAGTTATGGAGGGAGCAGAAATGGGAGGAGATGTAAAGATGTGGCCAGTGGTGGGATCCCGTTGGAGGTGGCGAAAATTTCGGAGGATTATATGTTTGCATGTGATGGCTGGTAGGGTGGAAGGTGAGGACAAGGAGGTCTCTGCCCTTGTTACGAGTGGGGAGTGAGAGCAGAGAAAATCTTATTCATCTCATAGAGATGTATAAAATCATGAGAGGAATTGATCGGGTAGACGCACAGAGTCTCTTGCCCAGAGTTGAGGAGTCGAGGACCAGAGGACAAAGGCTTTTGGGGAAAAGATTTAAAGGGAAAAGATTTAATAGGAATCTGAGGGGTATCTTTTCCACACAGAGGGTGGTGGGTGTATGGAACGAGCTGCCAGAGGAGGTAGTTGAGGCTGGGACTATCCCAACGTTTAAGAACCAGTTAGACAGGTACATGGATAGGACATGTTTGGAGGGATATGGACCAAGCACAGGCAGGTGGGACTAGTGCAGCTGGGAGAGAATGGAGCGGCTGAGCTTGTGTACTCTGGAGTTTAGAAGGATGAGAGGAGATCTTATTGAGACATATAAGATTGTTACGGGTTTGGACACGCTGGAGGCAGGAAACAAGTTCACGATGTTGGTGGAGTCCAGAACCAGGGGCCACAGTTTAAGAATAAGGGGTAAGCCATTTAGAACGGAGATGAGGAAACACTTCTTCACCCAAAGAGTTGTGAGTGAGGAATTCTCTGGCTCAGAGGGCGGTGGAGGCCGGTTCTCTGGATACTTTCAAGAGAGAGCTAGATAGGGCTCTTAAAGATAGCGGAGCCAGGGGATATGGAGAGAAGGCAGGAACGGGGTACTGATTGGGGATGATCAGCCATGATCACATTGAATGGCGGTGCTGGCTCTAAGGACCGAATGGCCTATTCCTGCACCTATTGTCTATTGTCTATTGACATTGTTGGCCGGTGTGGGCAAGTTGGGCCAAAGGGCCCGTTTCCACACTGTATCACCCTGTGACTCTATAAACTGAGGAAGGATGGACGGGAGGAGAGAGGGGAAGGAGGATCGTAGGGTACAGTGAAGGTTAGGGAGGGAGTGATGGAGGGAGGAGATGAAATAGTGAGAGACGGTGAAGCGTGGGGAAGGAGCGACGGTCGGTGGACTTACCTCTCTGGGGTAACTCCTTGCTACGCGGAGGCTGACTGGCCGGTGGAGTGGGGAGTTGAGGCTGCTGCGGTGTCCTATTGGCTTCACCTGTAAAAGGAGCGGGAGAGTGGGTTACGTGGAACCCGAGGTGAAGCACAGGAAGATCCCAGAGCAGTATCGATGGGACAGGCTTGGAGGGATATGGATCAAGCGCAGGCAGGTGGGATGAGTGTAGCTGGGACGTTGTGTGGGCAAGTTGGGCCGAAGGGCCTGTTTCCACACTGTATCACTCTGTGACTAGTGTAGATGGGGCATTGTAGGCCGGTGTGGGCAAGTTGGGCCGAAGGGCCTGTTTCCACACTGTATCGCTCTACCACGACTCCGTGACTCTATGAGGGGAGCACAGGAGGATCCCACAGAGGGAGGCGGGAAGGGAGGGAGTGAGGGGTGGGGGTGCAGGGTTGCGGGGAACACGTGCGACCAACTGCACGCCAGGATCCCACAGAGGGGCGATGCCAGGCCCCCCGGAGACTGTGGGAGGAAACCGAAGATTTCGGATAAAACCCACGCAGGTCACGGGGAGAACGTGCAAACTTCGCACAGACAGCACCCGTGGTCGGGATCGAACCTGGGCCTCTGGCGTTGCAAGCGCTGGAAGGCAGCAACTCTACCGCTGCGCCACCGTGACCGCCCTGTGGTGTGGAGTTTTACGGTGCGGAGTGAGGCATTGGTGGGGTGGGGGGGGAAGAGGGGTTTGTGTGCCCCCCCCTCTCCACCACTGCCCTTAGCAAGACCCAGGGGGAGATTGAGGGGGCCAGGGTGCGAGTCCAATTGCACAGGTAAGTCCCAACAGCAAGGACCCAGGGCACAGCCCAGAGGAGGCAGTGCAGGGTGGAGGCATAGCAGAATGTAGGGCAGATGCACTGCATGGCAACATCCCAGAGCTGAGGGCGCTGGACATGAGCCAAAGCCCCCCATTTCTAGTCCCACAGCTGGAGAAGCTTGCACAGGCGGGAGGGGCCGAAGGGCCTGTTCCCGTGCTGTGCAATGCCACAACTCAGTAACGTTATCAGCGAGGCATCAATAAACATTAGGTGAAACGAGACAAAGCCTTACAATAGACAATAGGTGCAGGAGTAGGCCATTCAGCCCTTCGAGCCAGCACCGCCATTCAATGTGATCATGGCTGATCATCCCCAATCAGTACCCCGTTCCTGCCTTCTCTCCATATCTCCTATCCCCATATCTTTAAGAGCCCTATCTAGCTCTCTCTTGAAAGCATCCAGAGAACAGGCCTCCACCGCCCTCTGAGGCAGAGAATTCCACAGACTCACAACTCTGTGTGTAAAAAAGTGTTTCCTCGTCTCCGTTCTGAATGGCTTATCCCTTATTCTTAAACTGTGGCCCCTGGTTCTGGACTAACCCAACATCGGGAACATGTTTCCTGCCTCTAGCGTGTCCAAACCCTTAACAATCTTATATGTTTCAATAAGATACCCTCTCATCCTTCTAGACTCCAGAGTGTACAAGCCCAGCTGCTCCATTCTCTCAGCATATGACAGTCCCGCCATCCCGGGAATTAACCTTGCAAAACTACGCTGCACTCCCTCAATAGCAAGAATGTCCTTCCTCAAATTTGGAGACCAAAACTGCACACTATACTCCAGGTGTGGTCTCACTAGGGCCCTGTACCACTGCAGAAGGATCTCTTTGCTCCTATACTCGACTCCTCTTGTTATAAAGGCCAACATGCCATTCGCTTTCTTCACTGCCTGCTGTACCTGCATGCTTACTTTCATAGACTGATGTACAACTTACCTTCTATCTGTTTATCACAAGCAGCTGGCCGGCAGTCCTGTAGAGAGAAACACTCAGTTAATGTCAAGAGTCAAGAGTCACGAGAGTTTTATTGTCATGTGTCCCAGATAGAACAATGAAATTCTTACTTGCTGCAGCACAACAGAATATGGAAACATAATACACTGTGAACTATATGGTAGACGAGAGAGAAAAAAAGTTCAGTGTGTATATATATATGGGGGACGACCATCGACTCCACAGTCAAAAAGACACAACAGAGGATGTACTTCCTGCGGCAGGTGAGGAAGCACAATCTGCCACAGGCAATGATGGTCCAATTCTCCACGGCCATCGTAGAGTCTGATCTCACCTTCTCCATCGTGGTCTGCTTTGGCTCAGCCACCAAGCACGACACCCGGAGGCTGCAGCGAATCGTCCGATCAGCAGAGAAGGTTATTGGCTGCAACCTTCCCTCCATTGATGAACTGTACACTACAAGGGCCAGGAAGCGAGCGGGTAAGATCATCTCTGACCCCTCTCACCCTGGCCACAAACTCTTTGAATCACTTCCCTCTGGAAGGCGACTCCGGACTGTCAAAGCTGCCACAGCCAGACATAAAAACAGTTTTCATCCACGAGTAGTTGCTCTACTCATCAGCCAAAAATCTGTAGCCTCCCTTTGATCTGGTATTTTGTTGGTTCACATGCTTAATCAATGGTGTTTTATCATTAATGTCTTATTATTATTAATGTTTAGTGTTTTCTGAGTCACTCGTAACTGTCACTGTATGTCATGTTGTTACTTGTGGGTGGAGCACCAAGGCAAATTCCTTGTATGTGAATACTTGGCCAATAAACTTACTTACTTACTATACACATACCTACAAGTACACACACACATATATATTTATACACATACTGAAATAAACAGACAATAATAGTGCAATAGTAATAATAATAGTCTATTGTAGTTCAGAGCTTATGAATGAATCAATGAATGAATGAATAAGTTTATTGGCCAAGAATTCACATACTAGGAATTTGCCTTGGTGCTCCACCCGCAAGTGACAACATGACATACAGTGACAGTTAGAAATGACACATAAAACATTAAACATTAATAATTAAACATTATCGATTAAACATGTGAATGAAATAAAATACCAGAGTAAAAGGAGGCAACAGATTTTTGGTTATTGAGTAGAGCTACTACTCGTGGAAAAAAGCTGTTTTTATGTCTGGCTGTGGCGGCTTTGACAGTCCGGAGTCGCCTTCCAGAGGGAAGTGCTTCAAAGAGTTTGTGGCCAGGGTGAGAGGGGTCAGAGATGATCTTACCCGCTCGCTTCCTGGCCCTTGCAGTGTACAGTTCGTCAATGGGGGGAAGGTTGCAGCCAACAACCTTCTCAGCTGATCGGATGATTCGCTGCAGCCTCCAGGTGTCGTGCTTGGTGGCTGAGCCAAACCAGACCATGATGGAGAAGGTGAGGACAGACTCTACGATGGCCGTGTAGAATTGGACCATCATTGCTGTGGCAGATTGTGCTTCCTCAGCTGCCGCAGGAAGTACATCCTCTGTTGTGCCTTTTTGACTGTGGAGTCGATGGTAGCCCCCCACTTAAGGTCCTTGGAGATGATGGTTCCCAGGAAGTTAAAAGACTCCACAGATGTGACTGTGGTGTTGTTGATGGTGAGTGGGGTGAGGGGAGGGGGAGCTCTCCTAAAGTCTACTATCAATTCCACTGTCTTAAGTGCATTGAGCTCCAGGTTGTTGCGATGAGGTTGTAATGTTTAATAGCCTGATAGTCTGTTATCAGGCAACTGAACAGTCCTCTCACCAGCTGGAGTGCGGTCCTGACTTCCCATCTATCTCATTGGAAACCTTTGAGTTTTCTTTAGTCGGACTTTATCAGACTTTATCTTGCACGAAACATTGTTCCATTTAGAAACATAGAAACATAGAAACATAGAAACATAGAAAATAGGTGCAGGAGGAGGCCATTCGGCCCTTCGAGCCAGCACCGCCATTCATTGTGATCATGGCTGATCGTCCCCAATCAATAACCCTTGTCGGCCTTCTACCCATATCCCTTCACTCCACTAGGCCCTAGAGCTCTAGAGGTCCAGAACGTGCCGCCCGACTCATTACCCACACCAAATCCTGGCACCACATCACCCCAGTGCTCAAAGAACTTCACTGGCTTCCCATTTCCCACCGGATCACCTACAAAATCCTGGTCCTCACCTGCAAAGCCCTCAACCACTTGGCCCCCCCTTATCTCACTGACCTCCCTCTCCCCCTACCAACCCTCACGGTCCCTCAGATCCACATCAGCTGGTCTCCTCTCCACTCAGAAATCAAACCTCTGCACCTTTGGAGGCAGAGCCTTCTCCAGGGCAGCTCCCAGGCTCTGGAATTCCCTCCCACAACTGATCGAAATTCTGAGTCCTCACCATCTTCCAGTCCCACCTCAAGACCCATCTCTTCACCTCTGCATACCCTTAGTCCCATGTCCCCCTCCCCTTTGCATCTCTGCCTTACTGCTCTATTTTTTTTATTTTTTTTTTGACTCTCAATGTAAAGCGACTTTGAGTCCTTGAAAAGCGCTATATAAATAAAATGTATTATTATTATTATTATTATCTAACTCTCTCTTAAATCCATCAGTGATTTGGCGTCCACTGCCCTCTGGGGCAAGGAATTCCACAATTTCACAACATCTCTGGGTGAAACGTTTTTTCTCACCTCAGTCTTAAATGGCCTCCCCTTTATTCTAATACGGTGTGGCACCTGGTTCTGGACTCGCCCAACATTGGGAACATTTTTCCCGCATCTTGCTTCTCCAGTCCTTTTATAATTTTAGATGTTTCTATAAGACATCCCCTCATCCTTCTAAACTCCAGTGAATACAAGCTACGTCTTTTCAATCTTTCCTCGTATGACAGTCCCGCCATCCCAGGGATCAATCTCGTGAACCTACACTGCACTGCCTCAATCACAAGGATGTCCTTCCTCAAATTAGGAGACCAAAACTGTACACACAATACTCCAGATGTGGGCTCACCAGAGCCCTATACAACTGCAGAAGAACCTCTTTACTCCTGTACTGAAATCCTCTTGTTATGAAGGCCTACATTCCATTAGCTTTCTTCATGGAATTTATCGTACATCTGTGTATTTGGACATCCTGATTGTAATCATACATAGACTTTTCTTTGATTTGATAGCACGCAAACAAAAAGGTTTTCACTGTACCTCAGAGCACGTGACAATAATAAATTAAAGTCGTGTTAAAAGGACGCAAAGTGCTGGGGTAACTCAGCAGGTCAGGGAGCATCTCTGGAGAACAAGGATTTGTGATGTTCCGGTCGGGACACTTTCTTCACAATCACACTGATTGTGGGAAGAGAGGGCGGAAAAAGCTGGAAGGGTGGAGGCACAGGTTGATACACTTGTTTGATGGATAAATGGTTGGATAAAGGCCAGAGATGAAAAGACAGGGAGGTGAGACAAAGAAGACCCTTCTTCAAACACCGACTTGACCCGAAATGACACCTATCGATGTTCTCTATAGTTGCCGCATGACCTGCTGAGTTACTCCAGCAGTTGTGTATCCTTATGCGCATTAACCAGCATCTGCAGTTGCTTGTGCAGGAAGGAACTGCAGATGGTGGCTCATACCGAAAATAGGCACAAAGTGCTGGAGTAACTCAGCGGGTCAGGCAGCATCTCTGAAAGAAGGTCTCGGACCCGAAACGTCACCTATCCTTTTTTGTGCAGAAAGGAACTGCAGATGAGGGGAGGGGGGGGGGGGGGGATCTTATTGAAACATATATAATTATAAAAGGACTGGACAAGCTAGATGCAGGAAAAACGTTCCCAATGTTGGCCAAGTCAGAACCAGGGGCCACAGTCTTAGAATAAAGTAAAGTAAAGTAAAGTAAGTTTATTTATATAGCGCCTTTCAATCAGATTACTGAAACCAAAGCGCTTCACAGACAATTAACCATATAAATAAAAATAAAAAGGTAGAATAAAAAAGACACGACACACTATTTAGAGATTCAACATGAACATCCCGCCACAGCAGAGTCGACACTCTCCACTGTGAGGGAAAGGCACCAAAATGTCCAGTCCTCCTCCAGTCCACCCGAGATAAAGGGGAGGCCATTTAATATTGAGGTGAGAAAAAAAACTTTTTCACCCAGAGAGTTGTGAATTTGTGGAATTCCCTGCCACAGAGGAGGCCAAGTCACAGGATGGATTTAAGAGAGAGTTAGATAGAGCTCTAGGGGCTGGTGGAATCAAGGGATATGGGAGAAGGCGGCACGGGTTATTGATTGGGGACGATCAGCCATGATCACAATGAATGGCCGAAGGGCCGAATGGCCTCCTCCTGCACCTATTTCAACGTTTCTATGTTTCTATGTAGTTGCTGGTTTAAACCGGATAAACCGGATAGACGCAAAAAGCTGGAGTAACTCAGTGGGTCAGACAGCATCCCTGGTAGGAAGGAATAGGTGACGTTTCCGGGTCTGAAGAAGGGTCTCGACCCGAATTCCTTTTCTCCAGCGACGCTGCCTGTCCCATTGAGTTACTGCAGCTTTTTGTATCTATCTGAAGTTGCTTGTACACAACTCACATCTGCGCCAAAAATATTGGGTATTTCATTTCAGTTTGCAGTATACACTCCGTCGGCTGCAGGAGGTGAGGGTGGGTGGGGGTTTGGCTGAGGTTGTGGGGGAGGGGAGGTGTGATTCAGGAATTGGAGGGGCTTGTCCAAAATGAATGTCCCACTGACATGCAGGCAGGAAGGAAAAGCCCCAGAATGCCACGGATGCTAATCATTGCTCTTTACCACAGTGAGTGAGTGTGAATGCGCCCATGTACATTCCCTTGTGAAGTTCCATACACTCCCACACACTTCATTTGAACGTTGCTGACTTCTGCTTCATTTCTTCAGTGCTGCTGTGGGCGTTAGAGGGTGGTTTACGGTTACTCTGATGTTCTGGTACTCCCAGCCTGAGGACGGACATACCTTTAGAAAGGGGACGAGGAGGAATTCTTGGGCTAGAGGGCGGCGAATCTGTGGAATTCACTGCCGCACGAGGCAGTGGAGGTCAAGTCGTCTGGGTATTTTTAAAGTGGGGATTAACAGGTTCTTTTAAAAAAAATATATAATTTTTTAAAAATTATTTTATTGAACATGTTAAAAAAATACGAACACAAATAAACTTATAAGCAATAAAAAAGAAAATAGAAAATGTTCTTGATGAGTAAAGTTCTTGATGAGTAAGTGCATCAAAGGTTACAGGGAGAAGGCAGGAGAGTGGAGTTGAGAGGAGAAGATAGATTTTAGTTTAGTTTAGTGCTAATGTTATCACATCAGAAGGTGGTGGGGAGAAGGGAAAAAGCTGCTGGAGGTAAATGAGATGTAAAATAACAGCATTTAAAAGACATTAGAAACATAGAAACATAGACAATAGGTGCAGGCCATTCGGCCCTTCGAGCCAGCACCGCCATTCATTGTGATCATGGCTGATCGTCCCCAATCAAAACCCGTGCCTGCCTTCTCCCCATATCCCTTGATTCCACTAGCCCCTAGAGCTCTATCTATCTCTCTCTTAAATCCATCCAGTGATTTGGCCTCCACTGTGGCAGGGAATTCCATAAATTCACAACTCTCTGGGTGAAAACGTTTTTTCTCACCTCAGTCTTAATGGCCTCCCTTTATTCTCAGATTTGCACAGGTATGTGGAAAGACAATAGACAATAGACAATAGGTGCAGGAGTAGGCCATTCGGCCCTTCGAGCCAGCACCGCCATTCAATGTGATCATGGCTGATCATCCTTACAAGGTGTACAGGGATATGGTCCATAAGTGGATAAATTGGATTAGTTTAGATTAGTTTAGTTCAAAGATACAGCGTGGAAACAGGCCCTTCGGCCCACCGCGTCGATGACCACCATCGATCACTTGTGCAATAATAATAATAATAATAATAATAATGGATGGGATTTATATAGCGCCTTTCTAATACTCAAGGCACTTTACATCGCATTATTCATTCACTCCTCAGTCACACTCGGTGGTGGTAAGCTACTTCTGTAGCCACAGCTGCCCTGGGGCAGACTGACGGAAGCGTGGCTGCTAATTTGCACCTACGGCCCCTCCGACCACCACCAATCACTCACACACATTCACACACATTCACACGCAGGCAAAGTGTGTGAAGTGTCTTGCCCAAGGACACAACGACAGTATGCACTCCAAGCGGGATTCGAACCCGGCTACCTTCTGGTTGCCAGCCGAACACTTAGCCCACTTGCGCCATCTGTCGCAATAGTTCTATCCTACACACTGGGGACAATTTATAGAGGCCAATTAATCTATAAAGAAACCCGCACGTCTTTGGAACGTGGGAGGAAACCGGAACACCCGCAGAAAACCCTCAGTTACAGGGAGAATGTGCAAACTCCGTAGGTTAATTGGCTTGAGTACAAAAATGTAAATTGTCCCTAGTGTGTAGGATAGTGTTAGTGTATGGGGTGATCGCTGGTCAGCACGGACTCGATGGCTTGAAGGGCCTGTTTCCGTGCTGTATCTCTAAAGTCTAAAGTCTCTCTGTGTCCCTCTGTCTCTCTCCCTCTTTCTTGATCATAGAAACATAGAAACATAGAAAATAGGGGCAGGAGTAGGCCATTCGGCCCTTTGAGCCTGCACCGCCATTCAATATGATCATGGCTGATCATCCAACTCAGTATCCTGTACCTGCCTTCTCTCCATACCCCCTGATCCCTTTAGCCACAAGGGCCACATCTAAGTCCCTCTTAAATATAGCCAATGAACTGGCCTCAACTACCTTCGGTGGCAGAGAATTCCACAGATTCACCACTCTCTGTGTGAAAAATGATTTTCTCATCTCGGTCCTAAAAGATTTCCCCCTTATCCTTAAACTGTGACCCCTTGTTCTGGACTTCCCCAACATCGGGAACAATCTTCCTGCATCCAGCCCTGTCCAAACCCTTAAGAATCTTGTAAGTTTCTATAAGGTCCCCCCTCAATCTTCTAAATTCTAGCGAGTACAAGTCGAGTCTATCCAGTCTTTCTTCATATGAAAGTCCTGCCATCCCAGGAATCAGTCTGGTGAACCTTCTCTGTACTCCCTCTATGGCAAGAATGTCTTTCCTCAGATTTGGAGACCAAAACTGCACGCAATACTCCAGGTGTGGTCTCACCAAGACCCTGTACAACTGCAGTAGAACCTCCCTGCTCCTATACTCAAATACTTTTGCTATGATCTCACTCTGTCTCTCTCTTTCTCTCTATTCCTCTCTGCTCTCCCTCTCTCCCTGCTCTCTCTCTCTCCACTCTCTCTCTCTGTGAATTCCCATGCACACATCGTCTCTGGAGCTCCCCCTCTAACACCATCATCCCCTGATGTTTGTCCCCACCTCCCCGCTGATCCCCTCTCCCCCATCATTCACTTGCTTCACACATTCCCTCCACTCTTTCACCGCTGCTCCTGGCGAACAGCTTCCACACGGAGAGCCCAGGTCAGGCCAGAGTAGACGGGGCTTGTGGGTCAGCATGGGCAAGTTGGGCCGAAGGGCCTGTTTCCACGCTGCATGCCTAAATGGCAGTCAGAGAGGAGGATCTGAAGAAGGGTCTCGATCTGAAACGTCACCCATTCCTCTGCTAATATCCTTCTCAGTTGCACAGAGCCTCCTTCTGCAGTTGTACAGGGCCCTAGTGAGACCGCACCTGGAGTACTGTGTGCAGTTTTGGTCCCTAATTTGAGGAAGGACATTCTTGCTATTGAGGGAGTGCAGCGTAGGTTTCCAAGGTTAATTCCCGGGATGGCGGGACTGTCAACATGCTGAGAGAATGGAGCAGCTGGGCTTGTACACTCTGGAGTTTAGAAGGATGAGAGGATATCTCATTGAAACATATAAGATTGTTAAGGGCTCGGACACGCTAGAGGCAGCAAACATGTTCCCGATGTGTTGCGGGTGTCCAGAACCATGGGGCACAGTTTAAGAATAAACCATTTAGAACGGAGATGAGGAAACATTTTTTCTCAACAGAGAGTGGTGAATCTGTGAATTATCTGCCTCAGAGGATGGTGGAGGCCGGTTCTCTGGATGCTTTCAAGAGAGAGTTAGATAGGGCTCTTAAAAATAGGCGGAGTCAGGGATATGGGGAGAAGGCAGGAACGGGTACTGATCGGGGATGATCAGCCATGATCACATTAAATGTCAGTGTTGGCTCGAAGGGCCAAATGGCCTACTCCTGCACCCATTGTCTATTGTCCTCCTATCCAGAGCTGCTGCCTGTCCCGCTGAGTTAATTCAGCGTTTCGGTTTAAACCAGCATCTGCTGTTCCTTCCTACACGTCAGACAGATTCAAGACTGGACAAATTATAACTAACATAGAGAAAGCAATGAGGGAGAGAAAAACAGGAATGTGTTGGAATAGGAGAGATGAGGAAATAGAGTGATAGATATTTTGTGGCTTTTTTACTTAGTATGGTTGTATGGTAACTCAAATATCACTGTACCTTAATTGGTACATGTGACAATAAATGTGAACTTGAACTTGAACTTGAAATAAATAAAGAGTAATAAATAGAAATACAATTCAGGTTCGGTTTTGTTTATTGTCACGTGTACCGAGGTACAGCCACCAGCTTTTGTTACGTGGTAACCAGTCAGCAGAAAGACTGTACATGATCAGAGGAAGGACATCCTTGTGATTGAGGCAGTGCAGCGTAGGTTCACGAGATTGATCCCTGGGATGGCGGGACTGTCATATGAGGAAAGATTGAAAAGACTGGGCTTGTATTCACTGGAGTTTAGAAGGATGAGGGGGCGGTTCTTATAGAAACATATAAAATTATAAAAGGACTGGACAAGCTAGATGCAGGAAAAATGTTCTCAATGTTGGGCGAGTCCAGAACCAGGGGCCACAGTCTTGGAATAAAGGGGGTGCAATTTAAGACTGAGGTTGAGAAAAAACATTTTCACCCAGAGAGTTGTGAATTTGTGGAATTCCCTGCCACAGAGGGCAGTGGAGGTCATAATCACTGGATGGGATATTAAGAGATGAGTTAGATAGAGCTCTAGGGGCTAGTGGAAACCAAG
>JAXLNO010005195.1:104678-110793 GCA_038087875.1 Malacoraja senta | reverse complement strand
TGGTTCCCTAGTCTTATTGATTATCAATTTATATCATTGATCATTATATATTATCAGGCTTCTGTTATTGTTATTGATCATTATATATTATCAGGCTTCTTACCATCTAGGCCGTGGTCCTGACCACCCATCTACCTGCTTGGAAAGCTTTGAACTTTAATCAGACTTTATCTGGCACTGAATGTTATCCACTTTATCTGAACTGCGGGCAGCTTGATTGTAATCATCTATAGTATTTTTATTTGCCTGGGTAACAACGCAGGCAAAAGATTTTCATTGTACCTTGGCACACGCGGCTATTATAAAC
Organism: Malacoraja senta; assembly: GCA_038087875.1. Classification (NCBI taxonomy): domain Eukaryota; kingdom Metazoa; phylum Chordata; class Chondrichthyes; order Rajiformes; family Rajidae; genus Malacoraja; species Malacoraja senta. The sequence continues at coordinate 110,486 of JAXLNO010005195.1, read as the reverse complement.
TAAACTAAAACTAAAACATCTTTGTATTATTGCATTAATTGGCCTGTTAAGCTGCATAAAGTAAAAAGTTGATTGTAACGACAATTAGTTTAGTTAAAGATCCAGCGTACAAACAGGGCCTTCAGCCCTTCGAGTCCACGTCGAATTTCGATCACCCATTCACAATAGTTTCCTTCATCAGCGTTACTTTTTTATAGACAATAGACAATAGACAATAGGTGCAGGAGGAGGCCATTCAGCCCTTCGAGCCAGCACCGCCATTCACTGTGATCATGGCTGATCATACAACTCAGTATCCCGTACCTGCCTTCTCTCCATACCCCCTGATCCCTTTAGCCACAAAGGCCACATCTAACTCCCTCTTAAATATAGCCAATGAACTGGCCTCAACTACCTTCTGTGGCAGACAATTCCACAGATTCACCACTCTGTGTGAAAAATGTTTTTTCTCATCTCGGACCTAAAAGACTTCCCCCTTATCCTTAAACTGTGACCCCCTTGTTCTGGACTTCCCCAACATCGGGAACAATCTTCCTGCATCTAGCCTGTCCAACCCCTTAAGAATTTTGTAGTTTCTATAAGATCCCCCCTCAATCTTCTAAATTCTAGCGAGTACAAGCCGAGTCTATGCAGTCTTTCTTCATATGAAAGTCCTGCCATCCCAGGAATCAGTCTGGTGAACCTTCTCTGTACTCCCTCTGTGGCAAGAATGTCTTTCCTCAGATTAGGAAATAGACAATAGACAATACACAATAGGTGCAGGAGTAGGCCATTCGGCCCTTCGAGACAGCGCCACCATTCAATGTGATCATGGCTGATCATCCCCAATCAGTACCCCATTCCTGCCTTCTCCCCATATCCACTGACTCCGCTATCTTTAAGAGCCCTATCTAGCTCTCTCTTGAAAGCATCCAGAGAACCGGCCTCCACCGCCCTCTGAGGCAGAGAATTCCACAGACTCACCACTCTCTGTGAGAAAAAGTGTTTCCTCATCTCTGTTCTAAATGGCTAACTCCTCACTCACTTACTATCTCTGCTAACTCTTTCTATCCTTTATCTTATTAAAGTTTAAAATAAGAAGTGGTACAAGAAATGTATAATTTTATGTTTGTTTGAGATCACTGCACTGTACAATACTTCTAATAAAAATAAAAAATAAATAAAAAAATAAAAAAATGGCTTACTCCTTATTCTTAAACGGTGGCCCTGTTTCTCGACTCCCCCAACATCGAGAACATGTTTCCTGCCTCTAGCGTTTCCAAACCCTTAATAATCTTATAAGTTTCAATAAGATCCTCTCTCATCCTTCTAAATTCTAGAGTATACAAGCCCATTTTGCATATCTTTTATTCATTGTTCTTTATCTCTCTACATCATCATTGTCTAAATCTCTCATTTCCCTTATGCATAACCAGTCTGAAGAACGGTCTCAACCCGAAACGTCACCCATCCCTTCTCTCCATAGATGCTGCCTGCCCCCGCTGAGTTACTCCAGCATTTTGTGTCTATCTTCGGGTTCAAGCAGCATCTGCAGTTCCTTCCTGTACACAAGATTCCACTTTCTAATCCACTCCCTCCACACTCGACGGAATGTACAGGGGGCCCAATTGACCTACAAACCTGCACATCTTTGGGATGGGGGAGGTACCCCCAGAGCACCCCGGAGGATGCCCATGTGGTCACAGGGAGAACGGGCAAAATCTATGGTGGGGTTCGAGCACGGGTCTCTGGCGCTGTGAGACAACAGCTCTACCCGCTGCTGTGCTACTGTGATGCCCAAGCAGTCTTGACTCTTGCTTACAACGCAAGTCCAATTGTCCAGGAATATCTGAACCAGCTATCCATGTAAAACCCAGGAAAAGTTGCACATTTTCCTCAATTACGAGGAAGAGTAAGAGAGGTGGGGTAGTTTAAGGAGTAGTCCTTCTGCAGTTGTACAGTGAGACCCTAGTGAGACCACACCTGGAGTATTGTGTGCAGTTTTGGCCTATTGGCCTTCATAACAAGAGGAGTCGAGTACAAGAGCAAAGAGGTCCTTCTGCAGTTGTACAGGGCCCTAGTGAGACCGCACCTGGAGTATTGTGTGCAGTTTTGGTTCCCTAATTTGGGGAAGGACATTCTTTCTATTGAGGGAGTGCAGCGTAGGTTTACAAGGTTAATTCCCAGGATTGCGGGACTGTCATATGCTGAGGGAATGGAGCGGCTTTGCTTGTATACTTTGGAGTTTAGAAGGATGAGAGGCTATCTTATTGAAACATATAAGATTGTTAAGGGTTTGGCAGGAAACATGCTCCCGAAGTTGGGGGAGTCCAGAACCAGGGACCACACAGTTTAAGAATAAGGGGTAAGCCATTTAGAACGGAGACGAGGAAACACTTTATCTCACAGAGAGTTGTGAGTCTGTGGAATTCTCTGCCTCAGAGGGGCGGTGGAGGCCGGTTCTCTGGATACTTTCAAGAGAGATCTAGTTAGGGATCTTAAAGATAGCGGAGTCAGGGGATATGGGGAGAAGGCAGGAACGGGGTACTGATTGGGGATGATCAGCCAGGATCACATTGAATGGCGGTGCTGGCTCGAAGGGCCGAATGGCCAACTCCTGCACCTAGTGTCTATTGCTTATTGATGGATTAATACAGATATATAAATAAGAGATGATTTATTGAGTCATACAGCACAGAAACAGGCCTTTTGGCCCAATTCGTCCATGCTGACCTAGATGCCCCATCTAAGCTAGTCCCATTTGTCTGCATTTGGCCCATATCCAAATAAAAGGCTTCATGTCCACATAGGTAATAGAGTCATTGACATGACAGATAGAGCTATATACTGAAGATAGACACCAATCTTCAGCCATATACTGAAATGGGTAGCAGCAGAAATTGATCAGGATAAAGAGAGAAAAAGAAGAGCGGAAAAAGAAAAAAAGAGAGAATGAGAGAGAGAGAGAGAGAGAGGGACAGAGAGAGAGGGAGGGAAAGAGGGAGAGAGGGAGAGAGAGAGGGAGAGAGGGAGAGAGAGAGGGATATGGGAAAGAGAGAGAGAGGGATGGGGAGAGAGAGAGATGGGGAGAGAGAGAGGGATGGGGAGAGAGAGAGAGAGATGGGGAGAGAGCGGGAGAGATGGGGAGAGAGAGAGAGAGATGGGGAGAGAGAGAGAGAGAGATGGGGAGAGAGAGAGAGAGATGGGGAGAGAGAGGGATGGGGAGAGAGAGGGATGGAGAGAGAGAGAGAGAGAGGGATTGGGAGAGAGAGGGATGGGGAGAGAGAGGGATGGGGAGAGAGAGGGATGGGGAGAGAGAGGGATGGGGAGAGAGAGGGATGGGGAGAGAGAGAGAGAGATGGGGAGAGAGCGAGAGAGATGGGGAGAGAGAGAGAGAGATGGGGAGAGAGAGAGAGGGATGAGGAGAGAGGAGATGCACAGGACAGAAAAATAAATAGATGGAGATTGATAGAGGACAATTGAATGTCCAGAAGAGGAACAGCATTGAATCGATGGACATCATTCACCTCCACCCTAATGTGGACATTGGACTTTGTCTGTGGAACTGATGTGCTATAATGCTGAGAACTATATTCTGCAGCATGTCTCTTCCCCTTTGCTCTACCTGTTGTACTTGATTTGGACTCGATTGTAACTCTGTATAATATTTTCTGAACTGATTGGATAAAACGAAGCTTTCCACTGCAACCCGGCACACGTGACAATAATAAGCAGGAGTGGGAGAGGGAGGCGGGGACGAGCGGAGGGGATGGTGGAGTGTGGGAAGGTGAGGAAAGGAAGGAGGAGTTGTAGGAGGAAAGGAAAGATGGGAGCGGAAGGCAGGGAGCGGAGGAATGGACGGAGGGGAGGAATGGAAGGAATGTGGAAAAGGAATGGAGAGAGGGAAGGGAGGGAAAGTAGGAAAGGAGAGAAAGGAATGGCAATGGAAGGGGAGGAAAGGAGAGGGGAGGGATAGGAAGGCAGGAGGGAGAGAGGGAAGGAAGGGAGAGAGGGAAGGAAGGAAGAAATGGGAGAAGAGAGGGAAGGAAGAAGGAAGGGAGAGGGAAAGAATGGAGGTTGAGAAGGAGGGATGGAAGAGGGGAGGGAGAGAGGGAAGGGAGAGAGGGAATGAAGAGATGGAGAGACGGAAGGAAGGGAGGTTGAGAAGGAGGGATGGAAGAGGGGAGGGTGAGAGGGAAGGGAGGGAGAGAGGGAAGGAAGAGAGAGAGGGAAGGAAAGGAGGGAGAGAGGGAAGGAAGAGAGAATGGAGGGAGAGAGGGAATGAAGGGATGTGGAGAAGGAGAGAATGGAGGGAGAGAGGGAATGAAGGAAGAAATGGAGATTGTGGGCTGAAGAAGAAGGAAGGGAGAGGGGAAGGGAGGGGAGAGGGAATGAAAGGATGGAGAGAGGAAGGAAGAGAGAAGGAAGGGAGAGAGGGAAGGGAGGGAGGTTGAGAAGGAGGGAAGGAAGAAATGGAGGGAGAGGGAAGGGAGAGAGAAGGAAGGGTGAGAGGGAAGGAAGAGAGAGAGGGAAGGGAGGGATGTAGAGAGAGAAGCAGGAATGGAGAGAGGGGGTGCAGCGGCAGAGATGAGGAGACCACCACCTACCTTCTCCAGTTTTCGTTGGTCACCACGTAACACACCATGCCCAGGAGAGCGACGGTCAGCATTGAGCACCAGAGGACGAGGACCACCAGCTTGGGCTCCATCTCGGTCTTCTCTCCCCGGCAGCCTGATGCCCGGTGCGGTGTGTGGATGGGGGAGGGTAGAGTCTGGCCCAGGTACCCCCCCAGGGGCCACACACTCACTCACACACACACACACACACACACACACGTCCTCTCTCTACACTATTAGTCGACTGCCGAGTGTGCAGTCGAGGGATCCTGAAGTCCCCCTCCCGGGCGCTGCTGGCTGGATTTCCCCTGTGGGAGGGGACCTCTTCTCCGTCCTCAGTGGAAGCCCTCTCTGCTCTCCAGTCCTCTGCTCTCGCCCTCTGCACCTGGGCCAACTTAAACCCTCTCCCTCCCACATGCTTCAGCCGGCCCTGGTCAACCCGTAGACGGCGCCGTGTTACCGGGAGAGAGGTGGGGCGTAGAGGAAAGAGGACGCAAACGGTTTGTACCTGATCAGTCGTCAAACTACACACAGCCCACACACGCACACCCCTCTGTCACTGCACCGCGCTTCCACTGGGGAACTATGATCAGAACTTTTACGCTTTGTGTTTAACCCTCAAGATTCAAGATTCAAGAGAGTTTATTGTCATGTGTCCCAGATTCTTGCTTTGCTTCAGCACAACAGAAAATTGTAGGCATAAATAAATACAGAACAGAACAGTGCGAACATATACAAGGTTAATTCCCGGGATGGCGGGACTGTCATATGCTGAGAGAATGGAGCGGCTGGGCTTGTACACTCTGGGGGTTTAGAAGGATGAGGGAACATCTTATTCAAACATATAAGATTGTTACGGGTTTGGACACGCTAGAGGCAGGAAACATGTTCCGGATGTTGGGGGGAGTCCAGAACCAGGGGCCACACAGTTTAAGAATAAGGGGTAAGCCGTTTAGAACGGAGATGAGGAAACACTTTTTCTCACAGAGAGTTGTGAGTCTGTGGAATTCTCTGCCTCAGAGGGCGGTGGAGGCCGGTTCTCTGGATGCTTTCAAGAGAGAGCTAGATAGGGCTCTTAAAGATAGCGGAGGCAGAGGATTATGGGGAGAAGGCAGGAACGGGGTACTGATTGGGGATGATCAGCCATGATCACATTGAATGGCGGTGCTGGCTCGAAGGGCCGAATGTCCAACTCCTGCACCTATTGTCTATT
>JAXLNO010005195.1:84678-99678 GCA_038087875.1 Malacoraja senta | reverse complement strand
AGAATATAGTAGGGATAAATAAATGCAGAACAGATCAGTGTGTCCATATACCAATGAATATATATATATATACGCACACATAAATAAACAGATAAAGTGCAATGGGCTATTAATGTTCAGTGTTTTGTTTGAGTTGAGTTTAATGGCCTGATGGCTGTGGGGAAGTAGCTATTCCTGAACCTGGATGTTGCAGTCTTCAGGCTCCTGTACCTTCTACCTGATGTTAGCGGGGAGATGAGTGTGCGGCCAGGATGGTGTGGGTCCTTGATGATGGTACTGCCAGCCTTTTTGAGGCAGCGACTGCGATAGAACCCCTTGATGGTAGGGAGGTCAGAGCCGATGAGGGACTGGGCAGTGTTTATTTCTTTTTGAAGTCTTTTCCGCTCCAGGGCACTCAAGTTGCCGAACCAAGCCACGGTGCAACCAGTCAGCATGCCCTCTACTGTGCACCTGTAGAAGTTCGAGAGAGTCCTCCTTGACATACCGACTCTCCATAATCTTCTCATGAAGTAGAGGTGCTGATGAGTGGCATGTTCGTCACTGCCCCTTTTCGCCAACGCTCACTGGTGGTTCTCTGAAGTGGAAGTTCCGCGCGGTGCATTCAGGCAGTAGAAGACCACATGAAAGACGCAGAGAAACCACAGCTCTTTCCCCCCACCCCAGCAGAACTTCTCTATCCCTCGATCACCTCCTTCCTTCCTTCCTTCCTGCTCTTGCCCCTGTTCCGACGTCCTCTACTGAAGGTGAAGGGGAAAAGTTTTAATAGGAATCAGAGGTGTAACTTTATCACACAAAGGGTGGTGGGTGTATGGAACAAGCTGCCAGAGGAGGTAGTTGAGGCAGGGACTATCCCAACGTTTCAGAAACATTTAATAAACAGGTACATGGATGGATAGGACAGGTTTGGAGAGATATGGACCAAGCACAGGCAAGTGAGACTAGTGTAGCTGGGTCATTGTTGGCCGGTATGGGCAAGTTGGGCCGAAGGGCCTGTTTCCACACTGTATCACTCTATGACTAGTGTAGATGGGACATTGTGGGCCGGTGTGGGCAAGTTGGGCCGAAGGGCCTGTTTCCACACTGTATCACTCTGTGACTAGTGTAGATGGGACATTGTGGGCCGGTGTGGGCAAGTTGGTCTGAAGGGCCTGTTTCCACACTGTATCACTCTATGACTAGTGTAGCTGGGACATTGTGGGCCGGTGTGGGCAAGTTGGGCTGAAGGGCCTGTTTCCACACTGTATCACTCTGTGACTCTATGCCTCAAAGGGGCAAAGGGCCTATTAACATGCTGTATCTCCAAATTACACTCAACTACACCCACTAGGGAAAATGTACATTTATGCAAAGCCAATTAACCTACAAACCTGCACGTCTTTGTAGTGTGGGAGAAAACCGAAGATCCCGGAGAAAACCCATGAGGTCATAGAGTCATAGAATCACAGAGTGATACAGTGTGGAAACAGGCCCAACTTGCCAACACCAGACAACATGTCCCAGCTACGCTCGGCCCAGCTGCCTGTGTGTGCTCCATATCCCTCCAAACCTGTCCTATCCATGTACCAGTTTATTAAATGTTTCTTAAATGTTGTGATAGTCCCAGCCTCAACTACCTCCTCTAGCAGCTCGTTCCATGCACCCACCACTCTTGGTGTGAAAAAGTTACCCCTCAGATTCCTGTTCAATCTTTTCCCCTTCACCTTAAACCTATTCACCTACGCTGGGCAAGACTCTGAGCATTTACAGGATCTATTCCTCTCATGATTTTGTACATCTCTACAAGATCACCCCTCATCCTCCTGCACTTCAAGGAAGAGTCCCAGCCTACTCAACCTCTCCCTGTAGCTCAGACCCTCAAGACCTGGCAACATCCTCGTAAATCTTCTCCATGCCCTTTCCAGCTTGATAACGTCTTTCCTGTAACATGGTGCCCAGAATTGAGCACAATACTCTAAATGCGGCCTCACCGATGTCTTGTACAACTACAACATGACCTCCCAACTTCTACCCTCAATACTCTGACTGATTAAGGCCAATGTGCCAAAAGCCTTTTTGACCACCTCTGCCTCAGAAGGTAGTGGAGGCCAATTCTCTGAATGCTTTCTAGAGAGAGTTAGATAGAGCTCGTGAAGATAGCGGTCAGGGGTTATGGGGAGAAGGCAGGAACGGGGTACTGATTGTGGATGATCAGCCACGATCACAATGAATGGCGGAGCTGGCTCGAAGGGCCGAATGCCCTACTCCTGCACCTATTGTCTATTGTCAATTCTGTACCTCTGATCCTCACTTCAAGGATCCATGCACCTGTACTCCGAGATCCCTCTGCTCTACAACACTACCCAGAACCCTGCCATTCACTGTGTATGCGGAGAACGTACAAACTCCGTACAGACGGCACCCGTAGTCGGGATCGAACCCGGGTCTCCGGCAATGTAAGCGAGCAACTCTACCGCTGCGCCACCGTGCCTCTGGGAGGTGGTGGAGGCAGATACGATAGTGGCGTTTAAGAAGCTGTCAGATGTATGCCGGGAATGGAGAGATATGGATCTGATTAATGTACATCTGCATCATGTTCGGCACAGACGTTGTGTGCCAAACGGCCTGTTGTATGTACACTAACATCAAATGTAGATCTAGTTGATGGAAGGAGGAATAGATAGAATTATAGTTCCATAGGGAGAGATTGTCGAGTCAAGTCAAGTCAAGATAGTTGCTGGCTTACAGCGCTTACAGAGCCGGAGACCTGGTTTCGATCCCGACTACGGGTGCCGTGTGTACGGAGTTTGTACGTACAGACGACACCGAATATGAGGAAGGACATCCTTGTGATTGAGGCAGTGCAGCGTAGGTTCACGAGATTGATCCCTGGGATGGCGGGACTGTCATATGAGGAAAGATTGAAAAGACTAGGCTTGTATTCACTGGAGTTTAGAAGGATGAGGGGGAATCTTATAGAAACATATAAAATTATAAAAGGACTGGACAAGCTGGATGCTGGAAAAATGTTCCCAATGTTGGGCGAGTCCAGAACCAAGGGCCACAGTCTTAGAATAAAGGGGAGGCCATTTAAGAATGAGGTGAGAAAAAACTTTTTCACCCAGAGAGTTGTGAATGTGTGGAATTCCCTGCCACAGAGGGCAGTGGAGGCCAAATCACTGGATGGATTTAAGAGAGTTAGCTAGAGCTCTATGGACTAGTGGAATCAAGGGATATGCCGAGAAGGCAGGCACGGGTTATTGATTGGGGACGATCAGCCATGATCACAATGAATGGCGGTGCTGGCTCGAAGGGCCGAATGGCCTCCTCCTGCACCTATTTTCTATGTTTCTATGTTTCTAAGAGAGTTTATTGTCAATGGTAGTCAAAAATGCTGGAGAAACTCAGCAAGTGAGGCAGCATCTATGGAGCGAAGGAAATAGGCAAAGTTTCCGGTCGAAACCCTTCTTCAGATATTTATTGTCATATGTCCCAGATAGGACACATGACAATAAATGATTGCATCTTCAGGTGTGGTGTCTAGCTTAGTTTACAGATACAGCATGGAAACAGGTCTGAAGAAGGATCTCGACCCGAAACGTCACCCATTATCTTCTCACCAGAGATGCAACTGTCCCGCTGAGTTACTCCAGCAATACTCCAGTATTGTGTGCAGTTTTGGTCCCCTAATTTGAGGAAGGACATTCTTGCTATTGAGGGAATGCAGCATAGGTTTACCAGGTTAATTCCCAGGATGGTGGGACTGTCATATGCTGAGAGAATGGAGCAGCTGGGCTTGTACACTCTGGAGTTTAGAAGGATGAGAGGGTATCTTATTGAAATATATAAGATTGTTAAGGGCTTGGACAAGCTAGAGACAGGAAACATGTTCCCGGTGTTGTGGGAGCCCAGAACCAGGGGTCACACAGTTTAAGAATAAGGAGAAAGCCATTTAGAATGGAGACGAGGTAACACTTTTTCTCACAGAGGGTTGTGAGTCTGTGGAATTCTCCGCCTCAGAGGGCGGTAGACGCCGGTTCTCTGGATGCTTTCAAGAGAGAGCTAGATAGGGCTCTTAAAGATAGCGGAGTCAGGGGATATGGGGAGAAGGCAAGAACGGGGTACTGATTGGGGATGACCAGCCATGATCGCATTGAATGGCGGTGCTGGCTCGAAGGGCCGAATGGCCTACTCCTGCACCTATTCTCTAATGTCTATTGTCTATTTTGTGTCTATCTTCACTTTAAACCAGCATCTGCAGTTCCTTCCTACACATGGAAACAGGACCTTATGCCCACCGGGTCCATGCTGACAACCACCCCTGGCAGCACGTTCCAGGCACCCACCGCCCTCTGTGTAAAGAAAAAAAACTTTACCCCTCTTACCTTGTCTAAGTCTCGGTAAACTCACTCCAAGAGCAGATTAATCCCACAGGAATGTGGTCCTGCAAGTTAAACCGGTTTGTGATATCTCCATGGTGACGGTCGTAACTGAGTCACAGGCGGGGGGAGGGGGAGTATCTGCCTGTAATTTAACACAGAGATACAGCATGGACTCAGGCCCTTCGTCCCACCGAGTCCACGCCATCCATCTATCGCTCATTCATTCAGGGGGAAACGAGGAACTGCAGATGCTGCATTACAAAAAGAATTACACAGAGTGCTGGAGTAACTCAGTGGGTCAGGCAGCATCTGTGGAGAACATGGATAGGTGACGTTTCACAGAGTGCTGGAGTAACTCAGTGGGTCAGGCAGCATCTGTGGAGAACATGGATAGGTGACGTTTCACAGAGTGCTGGAGTAACTCAGCGGGTCAGGCAGCATCTGTGGAGAACATGGATAGGTGACGTTTCACAGAGTGCTGGAGTAACTCAGCGGGCCAGGCAGCATCTGTGGAGAACATGGATAGGTGACGTTTCACAGAGTGCTGGAGTAACTCAGCGGGTCAGGCAGCATCTGTGGAGAAGATGGATAGGTGACATTTTGGGTCGGAACCTTTCCTCTGGATCGCCTGTTCACACGAGTTCTACATTATCCCACTTTCTCATCCACTCCCTGCACACTAGGGGCAATTTACAGAGGGCCAATTAATCTGCAAACCCACACATCTTTGGGATGCGGGACGAAACCCAGGCGGTCACTGGGAGAACGTGCAAACTCCACACAGATAGCGCGCGAGGTCAGGATCGAACCCGGGTCTCTGGCGCTGTGAGGTAGCGACTCTACCGCTGCACCACCATGCCACCCAGATGCTGCCTGACTCGCTGTGTTACTCCAGCACTTTGTGTCTTTTTCTGAAACCAGCATCTGCAGTTCCTTTTGTCTAAAGTGCTATAATAGAGTACAAATGCCTGTGCAAAAAAAAGCCTTCAATCCAAAGGCAGGCCTTGGAGGTTGATTGGGCTGTGGAGAAGAAGCTGTTCTTGAACTTGGTGGTCATGGTTTTCAGACTCCTGTGCCTTCTTCCAGATGGTAGGTAAACTAAGCTAATGGTAAACTAAATTAAACTAAAACTAAACTAGACTAGGGGTGAAATGAGAGCGTGGCCAGGGTGGTGTGGGTCCCTGATGCTGCTGGCTGCCTTCTTCAGGCAGTGCCTGTTGTCGATCCCTTCGATGGTGGGGAGGTCAGTACCTGTAATACTTTGTGCCTAATCTGAGGAAAGACATTCTTGCCATAGAGGGAGTACAGAGAAGGTTCACCAGACTGATTCCTGGGATGGCAGGACTTTCATATGAAGAAAGACTGGATAGACTCGGCTTGTACTCGCTAGAATTTAGAAGATTGAGGGGGGATCTTATAGAAACTTACAAAATTCTTAAGGGGTTGGACAGGCTAGATGCAGGAAGGTTGTTCCCGATGTTGGGGAAGTCCAGAACAAGGGGTCACAGTTTAAGGATAAGGGGGAAGTCTTTTAGGACTGAGATGAGAGAAAAAAAATTCACACAGAGAGTGGTGAATCTGTGGAATTCTCTGCCATAGAAAGTAGTTGAGGCCAGTTCATTGGCTATATTTAAGAGGGAGTTAGATGTGGCCCTTGTGGCTAAAGGGATCAGGGGGTATGGAGAGAAGGCAGGTACGAGATACTGAGTTGGATGATCAGCCATGATCATATTGAATGGTGGTGCAGGCTCGAAGGGCCGAATGGCCTACTCCTGCACCTATTTTCTATGTTTCTATGTGCCTTCGTCAGTCATCCAGCAACTGCAGTTCCTCAGATCATGAGACCATAAGTGTTCGGAGCTGAATTAGGCCATTCAGCCCATCAAGTCTACCCCCCCATTCAATCATGACTGATCCACCTCTCCCTCCCAACCCCATTCTCCTGCCTTCTCCACATAACCTCGAGTCGAGCAGAGGAGCAAAGACGTCATTCTGCAGTTGTACAGGGCCCTAGTGAGACCACACCTGGAGTATTGTGTGCAGTTTTGGTCCCCTAATTTGAGGAAGGACATTCTTGCTATTGAGGGAGTGCAGCGTAGGTTCACGAGGTTAATTCCCGGGATGGCGGGACTGTCATATGCTGAGAGAATGGAGCGGCTGGGCTTGTACACTCTGTAGTTTAGAAGGATGAGAGGAAATCTTATTGAAACATATAAGATTGTTAAGGGTTTGGACACGCTAGAGGCAGGAAACATGTTCCCGATGTTGGGGGAGTCCAGAACCAGGGGCCACACAGTTTAAGAATAAGGGGTAAGCCATTTAGAACGGAGACGAGGAAACACTTTTTCTCACAGAGAGTTGTGAGTCTGTGGAATTCTCTGCCTCAGAGGGCAGTGGAGGCAGGTTCACTGGATCTATAATCTATAATACAATCGTCGACCAGCGTTCACGGACGTCCTCCAGAGTCCCCGTGGACACCGCGTGTGTGTTCCCTCTCCAGGGACACGGGGGCACGGACGTAGGCCCGGAAAAGGGGCAGGCAGCCGACCCTGGTGCGGCCATCGACTACCCGCTGCCTGGACCCGCGAATGGCCATCTTGGCCCAGGCCCAGGAGCAGACGGACAGGGAGATCCCACCCCCCTCCCTCCCGACCCTCCCCCCTCTGTACCGGGTGCCCACATAACAGGTGCGTCGGACTAAAATGCCGCAAAAACTTGAGGTGCAGCCCCTTCAGATAGTCGAACAGGGGCTGCGACCTCTCACGTTGTACATACAAATGGTACTCGGACTCCTCCTCGTGTGCGAGCCTTGGCAGCCAGGTAATGTCAAGTCAAGTCAAGTCAAGTCACATTTATTCATATAGTACATTTAAAAAACAACTCTCGTTGGCCAAAGTGCTTTACATTTATTATAAGAATAGCATAAACAAAACAAACTACATACATATATACATGTAGCCCTCACTCAGAGGACGTCAGGAAAGGCTTGGGAGTATAGATAAGTCTTTAGTCTTGACTTAAAAGAGTCGATGGAGGGGGCAGTTCTGATGGGAAAGGGGATGCTGTTCCACAGTCTAGGGGCTGCAACCGCAAAGGCGCGGTCGCCCCTGAGCTTATGCCTAGACCGTGGAATATTCAGCAACCCCAAGTCGGCCGATCTGAGGGGCCTGGAGATGAAGTGGTGGGTGAGAAGGCTTTTTATGTAGGTGGGGGCAAGCCCATTGAGGGCTGTGTAGACATGGAGGAGGATCTTGAAGTTTATACGGAACCGCACAGTTCTGGAAATGCTGGACTCCCCCGACACTGCACTCGGCTGGTGAATTTGACCATAGACATAAGTGCTGGAGAAACTCAGCGGGTGCAGCAGCATCTATGGAGCGAAGGAAATAGGCAACGTTTCGGGCCGAAACCCTTCTTCAGACTGATGTAGGGTGGGGGGGGTGGGGAATGGGGAGAAGAAAGGAGAAAGGAAGAGGAGGAGCCCAAGGGCTGAGGGAGAGCTGAGAAGGGGAGGAGACAGCGAGGGCTACCGGAAATTGGGGGTCAATGTTTATGCCGCTAGGGTGCAGACTTCCCAAGCAGAATATGAGGAGCTGCTCCTCCTATTTCCGGTGGTGCTCACTCTGGCCCTGGAGAAGGCCCAGGATAGAAAGGTCAGATTCGTAATGGGAGGGGGAGTTGAAGTGCTGAGCCACCGGGAGATCAGGTTGGTTAATGCAAACCGAGCGGAGGTGTTGGGCGAAACGATGTAGTTCAGCTGGCATCTAGAGCACCGGATGCAATAGGTGAGGTTGGAGGAGATGCAGGTGAACCTCTGTCGCACCTGGAACGACTGCTTGGGTCCTTGACTGGAGTCGAGGGTGGAGGTGAAGGGGCAAGTGTTGCATCTCTTGCGGTTGCAAGGGAAAGTACCCGGGGAGGGGGTGGTACGGGAGGGAAGGGAAGAATTGACCAGGGAGTTACGGAGGGTGCGTTCTTTGCGGAAAGCAGACAGGGGGGGGAGATGGGAAGATGTGGCGAGTGGTGGGGTCATGTTGGAGGTGGCGAAACTGACGGAGGTCTATATGTTGTATGTTACGGTTAGTGGGGTGAAAGGTGAGGACTAGGGGGACTCTGCCTTTGTTGTGAGTGGGGGGATGGGGAGAGAGAGCAGTGTTGCGGGGTATGGCAGAGACCCTGGTGCGAGCCTCATCTATGGTGGAGGAGGGGAACCCCCGTTCCCTGAAGAATGAGGACATTTCCGATGCCCTGGTGTGGAACACCTCATCCTGGGAGCAGATGCGGCGTAGACGGGGGAATTGGGAGTAGGGGATGGAGTCCTTACAGGAAGGCCAGTCGGTATCGATAGTCCGGCTTGGGTCCGAACTGGGAGGTAGGGAACTGGAGCTGGAAGCCATTGACCCTTGACCAAGAGCTGGCTGATTCAGAACAAGAAACCCAGGGATCACTCGGCCATTGCAAAGGCCCTGCATGTGTGTGTGTATGTCAACAATTCCATGACGAGTTCTGGAAATTAATAACAAGAAGAGTTAAATTTATCACCTGCAGTCAGAATGATATTTGGTTGTGGTCAGTCAGTGCGTCTTAATGAGTTGGCCGAGGTTTTAATGAGGGGGAACCTCTTCTCTCCAGAGAAAGTCAGAAACCTTGGGCTATGTACAACACGTAACAAGTGGCAGAGATGCTGCCTCCCAACGCCAGAGGCAGGAAACATGTTCCCGAGGGACTGCAGCGTAGGTTCACCAGGTTAATTCCCGGGATGGTGGGACTGCCATATGCTGAGAGAATGGAGCAGCTGGACTTGTACACTCTGGAGTTTAGAAGAATGAGAGGATATCTCATTGAAACATATAAGATTGTTAAGGGTTTGGACACGCTAGAGGCAGGAAACATGTTCCCGATGTTGGGGGAGTCCAGAACCAGGGGCCACAGTTTAAGAATAAGGAGTAAGCCATTTAGAACGGAGATGAGGAAACACTTTTTCTCACAGAGAGTTGTGAGTCTGTGGAATTCTCTGCCTCAGAGGCCGGTTCTCTGGATCCTTTCAAGAGAGAGCTAGATAGGGCTCTTAAAGATAGCGGAGTCAGGGGATATGGGGAGAAGGCAGGAACGGGTTACAGATTGGGGATGATCAGCCATGATCACATTGAATGGCGGTGCTGGCTCGAAGGGCCGAATGGCCTACTACTGCACCTATTGTCTATTGTCTATTGAGACCCGGGTTCAATCCTGACTACTGGTGCTGTCTGTACGGAGTTTGTACGTTCTCCCCGTGACCGCGTGGGTTTTCTCCGGGTACTCTGGTTTCCTCCCGCACTCCAAAGACGTTTGTTGGTTAATTGGCTTTATATGAATGTAAATCGTCACTAGCGTGTAGGATAGTGTTAGTTTGCGGGGATCGCTGGTTGGCGCGGACACGGTGGGCCGAATTGTCCTATTGGGGCACCTCATGCCTGAAGTCATTTGTTGCTAGTCCTGATTGACCCTGGTCTATTCTCGCTTACAGCTATTCACCCCTCCCCCCCCCCCACCCCCCTCACCTTCCCCCCGCCCCCTCACCTCCCACTACTCCCTATGTTCAATCTGAAGAAGGGTCCCAACCCACAACATCACCCATCATTTTTCTTAATAGACAATAGACAACAGGTGCAGGAGTAGGCCATTCGGCCCTTCCAGCCAGCACAGCCATTCAATGTGATCATGGCTGATCATCCCCAATCAGTACCCCATTCCTGCCTTCTCCCCATATCCCATGACTCCGTTATCTTTAAGAGCCCTATCTAGCTCTCTCTTGAAAGTATCCAGAGAACCTGCCTCCACCGCCCTCTGAGGCAGAGAATTCCACAGATTCACACTTTCTGTGTGGAAAAGTTTCCTTTTCTCCGTTCTAAATGGCCGACCCCTTATTCTCCAGAGATGCTGCCTGACCCGCTGAGTTACTCCAGCACTCTGTGAAACGTCACCTATCCATGTTCTCCACAGATGCTGCCTGACCCGCTGAGTTACTCCAGCACTCTGTGAAACTTCACCTATCCATGTTCTCCAGTGATGCTGCCTGACCCGCTGAGTTCCTCCAGCACTCTGTGTCTATCTTTGGTATAAACCAGCATCTGCAGTTCTGTTTTTAAGAAGGAACTGCAGATGCTGGAAAATCGAAGGTACACAAAAATGCTGGAGAAACTCAGCGGGTGCAGCAGCATCTATGGAGCGAAGGAAATAGGCAACGTTTCGGGCCGAAACCCTTCTTGAGCAGTTCTTTGTTTCTACAACTTGGCATGCTGTTCGGCAGGGACATTGTGGGCTAGGGGGCCTGTTCACCGTGCTGCACCATTCTACGTTATTTATTCAAACAATAAACAGGAAAAAACAATATTCTACACACTTCCGCTTGCTGTGCATTGAAGTCGGCTTATTTGAGGCCTAGCTTAGATTTCTCGGCCTGTCAAACGCAGAGAGATGAGGGCGGGCTGAGCCGAGAAGCGTAGAGGTCCCGTTTGCAAACACTTGCACGCTGACCTGATCTCCGACAGCCTGGTCAGGAAGGAAGTTCTCTCCGCATCCGTGTCTGCTTTGCAGCAAGGGGAGAGAGAGAGAGCAGGCAGAGCATGAGTCATATCAGGCTTCCGTGCAGGGGAAGGCCCTGGGTTGAGGATTGTGTGGGTGGGGGATTCTCTCTCCACCCATTCTCTGCCTTCTCAGGGCAGGAGGAAGAAAAAAAATTATTATGCCTGTTCTTTCCCTTCTGGGTGCTGTTTGGTTTAGAAGGGGGGGGGTGGGGGGCAACTGAGAGCCCTGGAATGTGCAAGAAGGAACTGCAGATGCTGGTTTAAACAGAAGATATACACAGAGTGCTGGAGTAACTCAGCGGTTCAGGCAGCATCTGTGGAGAACATGGATAGGTGACGTTTCACAGAGTGCTGGAGTAACTCAGCGGGTCAGGCAGCATCTGTGGGGAACATGGATAGGTGACGTTTCACAGAGTGCTGGAGTAACTCAGTGGGTCAGGCAGCATCTGTGGAGAACACGGATAGGTGACGTTTCACAGAGTGCTGGAGTAACTCAGCGGGTCAGGCAGCATCTGTGGAGAACATGGATAGGTGACGTTTCACAGAGTGCTGGAGTAACTCAGCGGGTCAGAGACCCTTCCCGAAACGCCACCCATTCCTCCTCAGCAGAGTTGCTGCCTGTCCCGCTGAGTTACTGTGTCTATATGAGTTCCGTGGAATGATGTGGTCTGGGACTCTGCGGCCGGCTCTTGTTGGAGAGGAGCGTTTTGCTATGAATTGTTCAGCTTGTGGCTTCACGAAAGGACAATTGCCACAGTGCGTGGTGCAAGAAAGTTTCAGTGGAAAGAGAGCCCGACATAACACTTTCCCCACCATTATCACTGCCCAGGCTCAATGTGTTTGCGGGAGGCAGGGGGAGGTGAGGGGGAGGGGGAAGGGGGGGAGGGAATGAGGGGGAAGGGGGTGGAGAGAGGGTTGGTTGGGAGAGAGATTGTTAACAGTTTCATTTAGTTTAGTTTATTGTCACGTGAAAAGCTTTTGTTGCATACTAACCAGTCAGTGGAAAGACTGTCCATGATTGTAGACAATAGACAATAGACGGTAGACAAAAGTGCTGGAGAAACTCAGCGGGTGCAGCAGCATCTATGGAGCAAAGGAAATAGGCAACGTTTCTCCAGCACTTTTGTCTACCTTTGATTTTCCAGCATCTGCAGTTCCTTCTTAAACAATAGACAATAGACAATAGGTGCAGGAATAGGCCATTTGGCACTTCGAGCCAGCACCGCCATTCAATGTGATAAGGGCTGATCATCTCATTCAGTGCCCTGTTCCTGCCTTCTCCCCATATCCCCTGACTCCACTATCTTTAAGAGCCCTATCACGCTCTCTGTTGAAAGTATCCAGAGAACCGGCCTCCACCGCCCTCTGAGGCAGAGAATTCCACACTCACAACTCTCTGTGTGAAAAAGTGTTTATTCGTCTCCGTTCCAAATGGCTTACCCCTTATTCTTAAACTGTGGCCCCTGGTTCTGGACTCCCCCAACATCGGGGACATGTTCCCTGCCTCTAGCGTGTCCAAACCCTTTATGATCTTATATGTTTCAATAAGATCCCCTCTAAACTCCAGAGTATACAAGCCCAGTCGCTCCATTCTCTCAGCATATGACAGTCCCGCCATCCCAGGAACCGGGTCATTCATAGTGTACAGATACATGATATGGGGAATAACGTGAATGACTTTTAGTGCAAGGTAAACTTCAGTAAAGTCCTCTCAAAGATAGTCCGAGGGTCTCCAATGAGGTAGATGGGAGGTCAGGACCGCTCTCTAGTTGGAGGGAGGACAGATCAGTTGCCTGATAACAGCTGTGAAGAAAATTTCCCTGAATCTGGAGGTGTGCGTTTTCACGCTTCTGTACCTCTTGCCTGACAGGAGAGGGGAGAAGAGGGAGTATCTGTGGGTAAACCGTGAGACTGGTCCTTGATTATGCCGGTGGGCCTTGCCAAGGCAGCGTGACGTGTAGATGGAGGGGAGGCTGGTTTGCCTGATGGTCTGGGCTGTGTCCGCAATGAAAGTAAGCATGCAGGTACAGCAGGCAGTGAAGAAAGCCAATGGCATGTTGGCCTTTATAACAAGAGGAGTTGAGTATAGGAGCAAAGAGGTCCTTCTGCAGTTGTACAGGGCCCTAGTGAGACCACACCTGGAGTATTGTGTGCAGTTTTGGTCCCCTAATTTGAGGAAGGACATTCTTGCTATTGAGGGAGTGCAGCGTAGGTTCACAAGGTTAATTCCCGGGATGGCGGGACTGTCACATGCTGAGAAAATGGAGCGGCTGGGCTTGTATACTCTGGAATTTAGAAGGATGAGAGGATATCCTATTGAAACATGTAAGATTATTAAGGGTTTTGACACGCTAGTGGCAGGAAACATGTTCTCGATGTTGGGGGAGTCCCGAACCAGAAGCCACACAGTTTAAGAATAAGGGGTAAGGCATTTAGAACGGAGTCGTGGAAACACTTTTTCACACAGAGAGTTGTGAGTCTGTGGAATTCTCTGCCTCAGAGGACGGTGGAGGCAGGTTCTCTGGATACTTTCAACAGAGAGCTAGATAGGGCTCTTAAAGATAGCGGAGTCAGGGGATATGGGGAGAAGGCAGGAACAGGGTACTGATTGTGGATGATCAGCCATGATCACATTGAATGGCAGTGCTGGCTGAAAGGGCCAAATGGCCTTACTCCTGCACCTATTGTCGATTGTCTATTGTCTATTGAATATATATACACACATAAATAATCAGATAAAGTGCAATGGGCTATTAATGTTCAGAGTTTTGTTTGATCACATTGAATGGCGGTGCTGGCTTGAAGGGACGAATGGCCTACTCCTGCACCTATTGTCTATTGTCTATTGTCTATAACTCGCTGCCACTTCTCACCAAAGACCCGATAGCGAGCAAGATCGATCACTCGACGAAAAAGACGTAGTACGATCATGGGCAGATTCATGGTGAATTTTCGGCCCCATTTCCGTAACCGGCTTCCGTCTCCGCACCAAAGATCCCATAGCGGAGCAAAGATACTAGTGCGGAGACGGAAGCCGGTTACGGAAACATCCTCGTAAAAATAAAAGTTCTTTGGGACAAATCTTCCCCTCATTTTCAGAATTTAAATTTATTAACACAAACTGTTCCCCCGCAACGTTGATTACACTGCGAGTCGGGTCGGTTCGGGTCGGGTCGGGTCGGGTCGGGTTACTGAAATGGATGAAGAAAAGGCCCACGTTCTGCTCCGTTGCGTACCACACGTCAGCCCATTGCATTTAGAAGGAGTGGTCTATCTTGCTCCACTATAGGATCTTTGCTTCTCACGATCTTACAGGCCAGATATGGTGGGTGGGTGTGGTCAGCGTGAGTTGAGAATGAGGGGGTGAGGGCATTGACACACATCTCGATCTGATAGTGGAGTTGCCCAGCGTGCCCACCCCCTCAATAAAAGAGCTTTGACATTTCAAGAGTCCTAGCACTGGGGGTGTGGGAGTGGAGAGCGGGAAACAGGGGGGGCCTTTCCCTTGATGAGAAATAAATATTATCTAAACGGTGTTGGGAGCACTGCATCAAAACTCTTTCCATGTGTCAGCTCTTTCCATGTCCCAGTACACTGAAACATATAAACATAGAAAATAGGTGCAGGAGGAGGCCATTCGGCCCTTCGAGCCAGCACCGCCATTCATTGTGATCATGGCTGGTGGTCCCCAATCAATAACCCGTGCCTGCCTTCTCCCCATATCCCTTGATTCCACTAGCCCCTAGAGCTCTATCTAACTCTGTGGCAGGGAATTCCACAAATTCTCAATCTCTGGATAAAAAAGTTTTTTCTCACCTCAGTCTTAAATGACCTCCCCTTTATTCTAAGACTGTGGCCCCTGGTTCTGGACTCGCCCAACATTGGGAACATTTTTCCTGCATCTAGCTTGCCCAGTCCTTTTATAATTTTAAATGTTTCTATAAGATCCCCCTCATCCTTCTAAACTCCAGTGAATACAAGCCTATTCTTTTCAATCTTTCCTCATATGACAGTCCCGCCATCCCAGGGATCAATCTCGTGAACCTACGCTGCACTGCCTCAATCACAAGGATGTC
>JAXLNO010005195.1:60682-84478 GCA_038087875.1 Malacoraja senta | reverse complement strand
GTACCCCGTTCCTGCCTTCTCCCCATATCCCCTGACCTGCTATCTTTAAGAGCCCTATCTCGCTCTCATCTTGAAAGCATCCAGAGAACCGGCCTCCACCACCCTCTGAGGCAGTGAATCCCACAGACTCACAATTCTCTGTGAGAAAAAGTGTTTCCTCGTCTCCGTTCTAAATGGCTTACCACTTATTCTTAAACTGTGTGTGGCCCCTGGTTCTGGACTCCCCCAACATCGGGAACATGTTTCCTGCCTCTAGCATGTCCAAACCCTTAATAATCTTATATGTTTCAATAAGATCCCTTCATCCTTCTGAACTCCAGAGTGCATAAGCCCAGCCGCTCCATTCTCTCAGCATATGACAGTCCCGCCATCCCTGGGAATTAACCTTGTAACCCTACGCTGCACTCCCTCAATAGCAAGAATGTCCTTCCTCAAATTAGGGGACAATAATGCCTATCAATATAACCTTCATCACATGTACGACGCATGATACACATTCCGCCGTGCTATGTAATCCAGTCCGGGATTTTATTAAGTAATGCAGTTACTGATAACAGCCTGCTTGTCCCTAGCTCGGCAGTCTGCGAGAGTCGAGAATGTTTTATTGCCGTATGTCCCGGATGGGACAATGACATTCTTACTTGCTGCAGCAGCACAACAGAAGATGTGAATATGTAAACATAGTACATAACGGGGGAAGAGAAAAAAAAGAAAAAGTTCAATAAATAATAAATAACAAATAATAGCGGAGTCAGGGGATATGGGGAGAAGGCAGGAACAGGGTACTGATTGTGGATGATCAGCCATGATCGCAGTGAATGGCGGTGCTGGCTCGAAGGGCCGAATGGCCTACTCCTGCACCTATTGTCTATTGTCTATTGCCTACAATAATAATCTTTTGTAGTTCAGAGCTTATTTGTTGTTGTGTTTAATAGACTGATGGCTGTGGGGAAGCAGCTGTTCCTGAACCTGGATGTTCCAGATTTCAGGCTCCTGTACCTTCTTCCCGATGGCAATGGTGAGATGAATGTGTGGCCAGGATGGTGTGGGTCCTTGATGATGTTGGCAGCCTTTTTGAGGCAGCGACTGCGGTAGATCCCTTCGATGGTGGGGAGGTCAGAGCCGGTGATGGACTGGGCAGTGGTCACAACTTTTTTGAGTCTTTTCCTGCTCCTGGACGTTCAAGTTGCCGAACCAAGCCACGATGCAACCAGTCAGAATGCTCTCTACTGTGCATGCGTGGATGGTACGAGTGCAGTAGTAGGTATTATTCTCTCTGCATACGTTTTAATAAAAGCTTTGTGGTTCACCTAATACTTTGTAATCGAGAGATTACAAAAGTATTAGTTTAAGAAGGAACTGCAGATGCTGGAAAAATTGAAGGTAGACAAAAATGCTAGAGAAACTCAGCGGGTGAGGCAGCATCTATGGAGCGAAGGAATAGGTGACGTTTCGGGTCGAGACCCTTCTTCAGTCTTACTCCCTGGTCAATTCGTCCCTTCCCACCCAAACCACCCCCTCCCCTGGCACTTTCCCTTGCAACCGCAAGAAATGCTACACTTGTCGCTTTACCTCCCCCCTTGACTCCATCCAAGGACCCAAGCTGTCTTTCCAGGTGCGGCAGAGGTTCACCTGCACCTCCTCCAACCTCATCTATTGCATCCGCTGCTCTAGGTGTCGGCTGATCTACATCGGTGAGACCAAGCGCAGGCTTGGCGATCGCTTCTCCCAACACCTCCACTCGGTTCGCAATAACCAACCTGATCTCCCGGTGGCTCAGCACTTCAACTCCCCCTCCCATTCCGAATCTGACCTTTCTGTCCTGGGCCTCCTCCATGGCCAGAGTAAGGACCACCGTAAATTGGAGGAGCAGCTCCTCATATTTTGCTTGGGTAGTTTACACCCCAGCGGTATGAACGTTGGCTTCCCTAATTTCAGGTAGTCCTTGCTTTCTCCTCCCCTTCCCAGCTCTCCCTCAGCCCACTGTCTCCATCGCTTCCTTTCTTCTTCCCGCCTGCCCGCCCTCCATCCTCACCCTCACATCAGTCTGAAGAAAAGTTTCGACCCGAAACGTCACCTATTCCTTCGCTCCATAGATGCTGCCTCACCCGCTGAGTTTTTCCTGCACTTTTGTCTACCTTCGATTTTCCAGCATCTGCAGTTCCTTCTTAAACATGACACGATACCATAGAACTTTATTTATCCCAGGATGGAAATTGCTC
This sequence comes from Malacoraja senta, assembly GCA_038087875.1. Lineage (NCBI taxonomy): Eukaryota > Metazoa > Chordata > Chondrichthyes > Rajiformes > Rajidae > Malacoraja > Malacoraja senta. The sequence continues at coordinate 82,256 of JAXLNO010005195.1, read as the reverse complement.
TGCCAACAGACATAAAACACAAAAATACATGAGGCATGAAATGAGTGATGAACGGAAAGGATTGGGGATGTCTAGAGATTGGGGAGGGAGGGAGGGAGTGGGGGGGATGGAGTCAGTCTACCGACAGAAGGGGGAGGAGTTGTGCACTTTGATAGCCACAGGGAAGAAGGATCTCCTGTGGCGTTCTGTGCTGCATCTTGGTGGAACAGTCTGTTGCTGAAGGTGCTCCTCAGGTTGACCAGTGTGTCATGGAGGGGGTGAGCTGTCTTATCCAGGATGCTCCGCAGTTTGAGGAGCATCCTCCCCTCCGAGACCAACGTTCCGTGAATCCGACTCCAACTCCGCCCCCAGGACGGAGCCGGCCTTCCTGATGAGTTTGTTGATCCTGTTACAGCCTCTCCTCGACTCACACAGTAGGTAACTTACCTATACTCGCACTTAGTTTAGTTTAGTTTAGAGAGGCAGCGCGGAAACAGGTACATGGATAGGACAGGTTTGGAAAGATATGAACCAAACACAGGCAGATGGGGCTAGTGTAGCTGGGACATGTTGACTGGTGTGGGCAAGTTGGGCCAAAGGGCCTGTTTCCGCACTGTATCACTCTATGACTATGACTATTACAGACTCTTTGGCCCATCGAATCTGCACTGACCAGCGATCCCTCCACACTAACACTATCCTCATTTTACATTTGAACCAAGCCAATTCACCTACAAACCCCTTGACTCCATTCAAGGACCCAAGCTGTTCTTCCAGGTGCGGCAGAGGTTCACCTGCACCTTCTCCAACCTCATCTATTGTATCCACTGCTCTAGATGTCAGCTGCTCTACATCGGTGAGACCAAGCACAGGCTCGGCGATCGCTTCGCCCAACACCTCCGCTCAGTTCGCTATAACCAACCTGATCTCCTGGTGGCTCAGCACTTCAACTCCCCCTCCCATTCTGAATCCGACCTTTCTGTCCTGGGCCTCCTCTATGGCCAGAGTGAGGACCACCGTAAATTGGAGGAGCAGCACCTCATATTTCGCTTGGGCAGTTTACACCCCAGCGGTATGAACAATGACTTCTCCAATTTCAGGTAGTCCTTACTATCTCCTCCCCTTCTCAGCCCTCTGGCTCCACCTCGTCATTTCTTCTTCCCATCCCCCCCCCCCCCCACCCCCACCCTCACTTCAGTCTGAAGAAGGGTTTCGGCCCGAAACGTTGCCTATTTCCTTCGCTCCATAGATGCTGCCTCACCCGCTGAGTTTCTCCCGCATTTTTGTCAACCTACAAGCCTGTATTTCTTTGTATTACGTAAACGTGTTATGTACCCAAATCTCTACTCAGTCCCTGGTGCAACCAAGGCAGTTTGTAATTTCCACAACACTGTACCATTGCCCAAGTTTACATCTGAAACAAGCCAGCAATGGCGGCCGTGCCTACCCAGAAGTCCATGCACCACAGAAAGTGCCCTGGACACAGTTGGACACCACTGAGACAGGAAATCCCCTCAGTGATGATAGACACAAAATGCTGGAGTAACTCAGTGGGACAGGCAGCACCCCTGGAGAGAAGGAATGGGTGACGTTTCGGGTTGAGACCCTAGTCTGCCCGATACATCGCCCATTCCTTCTCTCCAGGGATGCTGCCTGTCCCACTGAGTTACTCCAGCATTTTGTGTCTATTTTCAGTATAAACCAGCATCTGCAGTTCCTTCCTACACAATAATCTCAGTGAGTTATTTTGGGCACGGGATGGGGGTGGTAGAAACATTGAAACATAGAAAAAAGGTGCAGGAGGAGGCCATTCGGCCCTTCGAGCCAGCACCGCCATTCAATGTGATCATGGCTGATCGTCCCCAATCAATAACCCGTGCCTGCCTTCTCCCCATATCCCTTGATTCCACTAGCCCCTAGAGCTCTATCTAACTCTCTCTTAAATCCATCCAGTGATTTGGCCTCCACTGTCCTCTGTGGCAGGGAATTCCACACATTCACAACTCTCTGGGTGACATTTTTTTTTCTCACCTCAGTCTTAAATGGCCTCCCCTTTATTCTATGACTGTGGCCCCTGGTTCTGGACTCGCCCAACATTGGGAACATTTTTCCTGCATCCATCTTGTCCAGTCCTTTTATAATTTCATATGTTTCTATAAGATCCCCCCTCAACCTTCTAAACTCCAGTGAATACAAGCCTAGTCTTTTCAATCTTTCCTCATATGACAGTCCCGCCATCCCAGGGATCAATCTCGTGAACCTACGCTGCACTGCCTCAATTCTGAAGTGTGAAAATGCATATCCCCACATTCAGGGACAGTTTCTTTCCAGCTGTTATTGGGCAACTGACTAGAGAGCGGTCCTGAACTCCCATCTACCTCATTGGAGACCCTCGGACTATCTTTAATTGGAATTACTGGATTTTATCTTGCACTAAACATTATTCCCTTTATCCTGTATCTGCACACTGTGGATGCTTTGATTATACTCATGTTTCGACACAAAAAGCTGGAGTAACTCAGCTGGCCAGGCAGCATCACTGGAGAGAAGGAATGGGTGACTTTTCGGGTCGAGACCCTTCTTCAGTCTGAAGAAAGGTCTCGACCCGAAACGTCACCCATTCCTTCTCTCCAGAGATGCTGCCTGTCCCACTGAGTTACTCCAGCCTCTCAAGTTCAAGTTTGTGTCTATCTTCAGTCTGAAGAAAGGTCTCGAGCCCAAACCTTACTCAAGCTGGAGTAACTCAGCAGACACAGGCAGCATCTCACAAGAGAAGGAATGGGTGACGTTTTGGCTCGAGACCCTTCTTCAGACTGAAGATGGATACAAACTTGAACTTGAGAGGCTGGAGTAACTCAGTGGGACAGGAAGCATCTCTTGAGCGAAGGAATGGGTGACGTTTCGGGTCGAGACCTTTCTTCAGACTGAAGATGGGTCTCGACCCGAAACATCACCCATTCCATCTCTCCAGGGATGCTGCCTGTCGTGCTGAGTTGCTCCAGCTTTTTGTGTCTCTCTTCGGTTTAAACCAGCATCTGCAGCAAGTAAGAATTTCATTGCTCGGGTTACTGATACATACGGCAATTAAAGTCTCTTGACTCATGCATGCAAATGATTGCTCGACTTGGGGGAAGTCTGCACCCAATTCTGGCGTCAACTTTGGAGGGTCTAGGTGTGGAAGTGATTTGCAAGTAATTGGGGCAGTTCTGCTCGGATGTCGGATGTCAGTGGTATGATAGAGAGATGATTACATCCTGGAAATAAGATCTCAATCTGAAAACATTATGAATAATCAAATGGTTGCAATGCCAAACTCGCACAAGTTGAAACAAGACACTGTCCCATGATTAGCCCACCGTGGAATTATTTTGATGCATAGTGAAGTAGGCCAGGGTTTGGATGAGTGAGAATGAGATTTCCTACAGGGGAAAGTTTTATGCAATTATGCAAACGAGCATCGAAGCAGAGCTTTGCTCAAAGCCTGGAGATACGGAGCAGATACTGATCTCGGGCTTGTAAATGGGAACAGGCCCTTCGGCCCATGGAGTCCATCCCAACCATCAACAACCTACGGCATGGAACAAAGTGCTGGAGCAACTCAGGCAGCATCTCTGGAGGACATGGATAGGTGAAGTTTGGGAAGGGTCCCAAACCGAAACCTCACCTATCAATAGACAACAGACAATAGACAATAGGTGCAGGAGTAGGCCGTTCGGCCCTTCGAGCCAGCACCACCATTTAATGTGATCATGGCTGATCATCCCCAATCAGTACCACGTTCCTGCCTTCTCCCCATATCCCCTGGCTCCGCTATCTTTAAGAGCCCTATCTAACTCTCTCTTGAAAGTATCCAGAGAACCGGCCTCTGAGGCAGAGAATTCCACAGACTCACAACTCTCTGGGTGAAAAGGTGTTTCCTCATCTCCGTTCTAATCGCCTTACCCCTTATTCTTAAACTGTGTGGCCCCTGGTTCTGGACACCACCAACATCGGGAACATGTTTCCTAGCCTCTAGCTTGTCCAAACCCTTAATAATCTTACACGTTTCAATGAGAAACCCTCTCATCCTTCTAAACTCCAGAGTGTACAAGCCCAGCTGCTCCATTCTCTCAGCATATGACAGTCCCTCCATCCCGGGAATATGTATGTGAGCTGAGCGTGGACGCAGCTCAGACCATCACGATACGATACGATAGAACTTTACTTATCCCAGGGGGGAAGTTGGTCTGCCAACAGTCATAATACACAACAAGATGCATGAAACATGAAATTAAAGTGACAAGTGGAAAGTCCAGGCTTGGGGATGTGCAAAGATTGGGGAAGTAGGTGCGAGGAGGAGGTGGGGAGTAGGTCAACTCCACAACAGACAGAAGTGGGGGGAGTTGTAGTCAGGTAGCCACAGGGCCAAAGGATCTCCTGTGACAGGTGCAGGTGAACTTCTGTCGCACCTGGAACGCAGATGCAGGTGAACCTCCGTTGCACCTCTGTCTCACCTGCATCTCCTCCAACCTCATCTATTGCATCCGCTGCTCTAGATGGCAGCTGATCTACATCGGTGAGACCAAGCGGAGGCTCGGCGATCGTTTCGCCGAACACCCGCAATAACCAACCTAACCTCCCGGTGGCTCAGCACTTCAACTCCCCCTCCCATTCCGTATCCGACCTCTCTGTCCTAGGTCTCCTCCATGGCCAGAGCGAGCAACACCGGAACTTGGAGGAAATGCACCTCATATTCCGCTTGGGGAGTCTGCATCCTGGGGGCATGAACATTGAATTCTCCCAATTCTGTTAGCCCTTGCTGTCTCCTCCCCTTCCTCAGCCCTCGGGCTGTCTCCTCCCATCCCTCAGCCCTCGGGCTCCTCCTCCGCCTTTATTCCTTTCTTCTCCCCACTCCCCATCAGTCTGAAGAAGGGTTTCGGCCCCGAAACGTTGCCTATTTCCTTCGCTCCATAGATGCTGCTGCACTCGCTGAGTTTCTCCAGCATTTTTGTGTACCTTCGATTTTCCAGCATCTGCAGTTCCTTCTTAAACAAATATCTGTAATCAGACTTTACTGATTGCTTGGTAGGACTGGATGTTACAATCCCTAAGTTGTTTTCACTACAATTGACATTTGGTATTCTAGGGGATGACCACTAGGTGATTTTGCTACCAATCAGACACCTCTTCAGTTGTGTACCTCAACGTCACTGGGTGTTTCGGCCTTTTATCACAAGACACCCTCAGTCGATGCAGGCCCACCGCAGGGTGATCAGCCCTGGGTGTGTGTCTTATGGTTAGCCTCTAGGTGGTCACGTGGCGGGCAGCCCAGACATGACCTTCACCCCAAATCTCTCCGCCCCAGAGTTGTATATGGCGTCTCCCATCCTCTCCAGTTTTCTTTCCACACATCCCTTCAATCCTTCCAGAAGATGGACGAGGTCAGTGTTAATGGACTCCCACATTTTCCTCTGGCAGGATTTAGGCCACCAGATTTGAGGCTTATTCCCTTCCCTCTTCCTCTCTACCGCTGACTGTGGCTGGTTGGGCTCTGGACTCGTGTCAGTTGGTGGGACAGTACCTGGTTGAGTTTTGCCTGGGGTGCTGATACCCTGTGGACTGTGGTAGTTATCCTGCCACTGGGCTTCCCTCCACTGATTGGGCCTACCTCTTAGGAAATTACCTTGCACTAAACATTATTCCCTTTGATAGGCACAAAAAGCTGAACTCATTAACTTCTCTCCAGGCAGCATCTCTGGAGAGAAGTTAATGGGTGCCGTTTCGGGTGGAGATCCTTCTTAAGGGCTTGGACACGCTAGAGGCAGGAAACATGTACCCGATGTTGGGGGAGTCCAGAACCAGGGGCCACACAGTTTAAGAATAAGGAGTAAGCCATTTAGAACGGAGACGAGGAAACACTTTTTTTCACAGAGAGTGGTGAGTCTGTGGAATTCTCTGCCTCTGTCTTGTGGAGGCCGGTTCTCTGGATACTTTCAAGAGAGAGCTTGATAGGGCTCTTAAAGATAGCGGAGTCAGGGGATATGGGGAGAAGGCAGGAACGGGGTACTGATTGGGGATGATCAGCCATGATCACATTGAATGGCGGTGCTGGCTCGAAGGGCCGAATGGCCTACTCCTGCACCTATTGTCTACTGTCTATAATGAATGAAAGATATGTAAAAAAGTAATGGTGATAAAGGAAACAGGCCATCATTGTAAGCTGTTTGTTGGGTGAAAACGAGAAGCTAGGGCGACTTCAGTGAGGGAGGGATAGAGAGAGAGGGATAGCTGGGGCCACCTGAAGTGAGAGAAATCAATGTTCATACCACTGGGCTGTAAGCTGCCCAAGCGATATATGAGATGCTGTTCCTCCAATTTGCGTTTAGCCTCACTCTGACAAATGGAGGATGCCGAGGATAATAAACAGTAGACAATCGACAATAGGTGCAGGAGCAGGCCATTCGGCCCTTTGAGCCAGCACCACCATTCAATGTGATCATGGCTGATCATCCCCAATCAGTACCCCGTTCCTGCCTTCTCCCCATATCCTCTGACTCCGCTATCTTTAAGAGCCCTATCTAGCTCTCTCTTGAAAGTATCCAGAGAACCGGCCTCTGAGGCAGAGAATTCCACAGACTCACCACTCTCTGTATGAAAAAGTGTTTCCTCGTCTCCGTTCTAAATGGCTAACTCCTTATACTTAAACTGTGTGTGGCCCCTGGTTCTGGACTCCCCCAACATCGGGAACATGTTTCCTGCCTCTAACGTGTCCAATCCTTTAACAATCTTATATGTTTCAATAAGATACCCTCTCATCCTTCTAAACTCCAGAGTGTACAAGCCCAGCTGCTCCATTCTCCCAGCATATGACAGTCCTGCCATCCCGGGAATTAACCTGGTGAACCTACGCTGCACTCCCTCGATAGCAAGAATGTCCTCCCTCAAGTTAGGGGACCAAAACTGCACACAACTGGACAGAAAGGTCTGGGTAGGAATGGGATGGAGATGGGAATGAAGGTTAGTAGGGATACGATGGGCCGAAGGGCCCTGTTTCTGTGATGACAACTCAATGACGTGTATGGTTGGTGTTAAGGGACGTTGTTTCAAAGCGTCAATGAGGGGGAGCATTTCAGATAGCAGAAAGGTTAAGATGATCTGATTAGTTGGGCAGCAAAGAGGCAAATGGAATTTAACGCTGACACCTGTGAGGTGATGCATTTATGGTCTAAAACTGCCCTCCTCCTCACCAACCACAAAGTAATTTTGTATTCTCTGTCATCACACCTCCACCAGTAAAGTCAACATCGTGAGTACAAATTGCAGGTATAGTTTAGCTTCACCTACCACAGGCAATGATGGTCCAATTCTATACGGCCATCGTAGAGTCTGTCCTCACCTTCTCCATCATGGTCTGGTTTGGCTCAGCCACCAAGCACGACACCTGGAGGCTGCAGCGAATCGTCCGATCAGCAGAGAAGGTTATTGGCTGCAACCTTCCCCCCATTGACGAACTGTACACTGCAAGGGCCAGGAAGCGAGCGGGCAAGATCATCTCTGACCCCTCTCACCCTGGCCACAAACTTCTTTGAATCACTTCCCTCTGGAAGGCGACTCCGGACGGTCAAAGTCGCCACAGCCAGACATAAAAACAGCTTTTTTTCCACGAGTAGTAGCTCTACTCAATAACCAAAAATCTGTAGCCTCCTTTTGCTCTGGTATTTTATTTAATTCACATGTTTAATCAATAATGTTTTATTATTCATGTTTAATGTTTTATGTGTCATTCCTAACTGTCACTGTATGTCACGTTGATACTTGCGGGCGGAGCAACAAGGCAAATTCCTTGTATGTGAATACTTGGCCAATAAACATTCATTCATTCATTCATTCATTCATGTCACATGTACCGAGGTACAGTGAAAAGCTTTGTTCTGCCTGCCAGTTTACTTACTTATTTTTTATTACAGACTCAACATCCAGTAAATAGACAAGACATTACATAGAATAAATTGGATACAAAAGCACAATAAATTACATATAAATTACATGTAAAAGTCTGAAGAAGAGTCTCGACCCGAAACATCGCCTATTCCTTCTCTCCATAGATGCTGAGTTTCTCCAGCATTTTTTGTCTACCTTCGATTTTTCTAGCATTCTTTCTTAAATATATATTACTAACGAAAGCACAATAAATGACATGCAAAAGCATAATACATGGTTTAAGATCAATAATTTAAAAAAATCTGTGCCCTACTTCAAGACAACTACTGTATACCATAGAAACATAGAAACATAGAAACATAGAAAATAGGTGCAGGAGGAGGCCATTCGGCCCTCCGAGCCAGCACCGCCATTTATTGTGATCATGGCTGATCGTCCCCAATCAATAACCCGTGCCTGCCTTCTCCCCATATTCCCTGACTCCACTAGCCCCTAGAGCTCTATCTAACTCTCTCTGAAATCCATCCAGTGATTTGACCTCCACTGCCCTCTGTGGCAGGGAATTCTACAGATTCACAATTCTCTGGGTGAAAACGTTTTTTCTCACCTCAGGCTTAAATGGCCTCCCCTTCATTCTAAGACTGTGTGGCCCCTGGTTCTGGACTCGCCCAACATTGGGAACATTTTACCTGCATCTAGCTTGTCCAGTCCTTTTATAATTTTAGATGTTTCTATAAGATTCCCCCTCATCCTTCTAAACTCCAATGAATACAAGCCTAGTCTTTTCAATCTTTCCTCATGCGACAGTCCCGCCATCCCAGGGATCAATCTCGTGAAGCTACGCTGCACTGCCTCAATCACAAGGATGTCCTTCCTCAAATTAGGAGACCCAAGCTGTACACAATACTCCAGATGTGGTCTCACCAGAGCCCTATACAACTGCAGAAGAACCTCTTTACTCCTATACTGAGATCCTCTTGTTATACCAATGTCTCCGCGGCTGGGATTGGTAGCATGTGGTGCTAAACCTAATGTTTGATGAGGCCAAGATGATTCCATTTTCAGATTCATTAATCCAGTAAATACATTTATACATAACAGTTCTTAAGACAGTTTGTAAAGTATTGACTCCTGCAGCCACAAACATTTCACTTGCACTACACCATCTAGGTCTCATATGTAATAGACAACAGACAATAGGTGCAGGAGTAGGCCATTCGGCCGCTTGAGCCAGCACCGCCATTCACTGTGATCATGGCTGATCATCCCCAATCAGTACCCCGTTCCTGCCTTCTCCCCATATCCCCTGACTCCGCTATCTTTAAGAGCCCTATCTAGCTCTCTCTTGAAAGTATCCAGAGAACCGGCCTCCACCGCCCTCTGAGGCAGATAATTCCACAGACTCACAACACTCTGTGTGAAAAATTGTTTCATCATCTCCATTCTAAATGGCTTACCTTCATTCTTAAACTGTTTGGCCCCTGGTTCTGGACTCCCCCAACATCAGTAACATGTTTCCTGCCTCTAGCGTGTCCAACCCCTTAATAATCTTATATGTTTCAATAAGATCCCCTCTTATCGTTCTAAACTCCAGAGTATACAAGCCCAGCCGCTCCATTCTCTCAGCATATGACAGTCCCGCCATCCCGGGAATTAACCTTCTAAACCTACGCTGCAAGAATGTCCTCAATAGCAAGAATGTCCTTCCTCAAATTTAGTTTAGTTAATTGTTGTCTTGTGTACCAAGCTACAGTGAAAATCTTCATTTTGCATGGTCATCAAGTCATATAGCGTGGAAACAGGAACTTCAGCCCAACTTATCCACACTGACCAAGATGAGGTAAATGCAGAGTCTTTTACGCAGAGTAGGGGAATCAAGGACTTTTCTTCACACATAGCTATATGGAATGAGCTGCCAGAGGAGTCTTGTTGAGGCAGGTACTATCCTAATGATGGACAGATACATGGATAGGAAACGTTTAGAGGGATATGGGTCAAACGCAGGCATGTGGGACTAGTGTAGCAGGCACGCGGGACACTAGTCTGAAGAAGGGTCTCGACCCGAAACGTCACCCATTCCTTCTCTCCTGAGATGCTGCCTGTCCCGCTGAGTTACTCCAGCTTTTTGTGTCTTTCTGATGTAGATGGGACAAGTTGGACCGAAGGGTCTCTTTCCATGTTGTAATGACTCTGTGATTCTAATCTTTAGTAGCATTCAAATGACTTAAGCCTCATGCAAACCACTGACTTTGAATAACCTTTCATCTGGTTTTCTCTTCCAGTTTATCCCTTCTCACGCTATATCACAAGACTCATGACATAGACTTCTGTACCAACCGTACGTCTTAACTGGCCAGATTCCCTCTGCTGTTGGTGGTTAGTCTTCTTTGAGCTTCAAGCTCAACGCTCTGTTTGGTATCATGGTTGTTCCTAGACATGGTTGTTCCTAGATTTCGCTGCATATGACACGGAATGTCCTTCTCTGATTCGGGGTCGCCTTCAAACTTCTAAAGGAGGCCTTTGTTCTAACCCAAGGCTCTCATGACTGTGAGGTCGATCATTTGCAAATTTGTGGACGACACAAAGCTGGGTGGCAGTGTGAACTGTGAGGAGGATGCTATGAGAATTCAGGGTGACTTGGACAGGTTGGGGGAGTGGGCAGATGCACGGCAGATGCAGTTTAATGTGGATAAATGTGAGGTTATCCACTTTGGCAGCTAAAACAGGAAGGCAGATTACTATCTAAATGGTGTCAAGTTGGGAAAAATGGAAGTACAACGGGATCTGGGGGTCCTTGTTCATCAATCAATTAAAGTAAGCATGCAGGTACAGCAGGCAGTGAAGAAAGCGAATGGCATGTTGGCCTTTAGAAACATAGAAACATAGAAAATAGGTGCAGGAGTAGGCCATTCGGCCCTTCGAGCCTGCACTGCCATTCAATATGATCATGGCTGATCATCCAACTCAGTATCCTGTACCTGCCATCTGTCCAAACCCCCTGATCCCTTTAGCCACAAGGGCCATAACAAGAGGAGTTGAGTATAGGAGCAAAGAGGTCCTTCTGCAGTTGTATAGGGCCCTAGTGAAACAACACCTGGAGTATTGTATGCAGTTTTGGTATCCAAATTTGAGGAAGGACATTCTTGCTATTGAGGGAGTGCAGTGTAGGTTCACCAGGTTAATTCCCGGGATGGCGGGACTGTCATATGCTGAGGGAATGGAGCGGCTGGGCTTGTAAACTCTGGAGTTTAGAAGGATGAGAGGGGATCTTATTGAAACATATATGATTATTAAGGGTTTGGACACGCTAGAGGCAGGAAACATGTTCCCGATGTTGGGGGAGTCCAGAACCAGGGGCCACAGTTTAAGAATATGGGGTAAGCCATTTAGAATGGAGATGAGGAAACACTTTTTCTCACAGAGAGTTGTGAGTCTGTGGAATTCACTGCCTCAGAGGGCGGTGGAGGCAGGTTCTCTGGATACTTTCAGGAGAGAACTAGATGGGGCTCTTAAAGATAGTGGAGTCAGGGGATATGGGGAGAAGGCAGGAACGGGGTACTGATTGTGGATGATCAGCCATGATCACATCGAAGTGCGGTGCTGGCTCGAAGGGCCGAATGGCCTACACCTGCACCTATTGTCTATTTCAACTTGTTCACTCATCAAAGGCTGAATAAACAAAACACATCTTCTTTTCCTTGTCAGTCTAAAGAGTCCTGAATTATGTTAAGGCTCGCTGAGTTACTCCAGCACTTTGTGTCTCTTCGTGCAAACGAGCATCACTGTCTGAAGAAGGGTCTCGACCCGAAGCGTCACCCATTCCTTCTCTCCAGAGATGCTCCCTGTCCCCCCTGAGTTACTCCAGCTTTTTGTGTCTATCTGCAGTTCCTTGTTCTTCTAGGTTTGCGACGTGTTGCCAGTAAGGGCTCTGGCTAAGTTTAAAATTTAAACTTCACAGAGCTTTGGGAATGATTTAAGGGCAACACGGTGCCGCAGCGGGTAGAGCTGCTGCCTTACAGCCCCAGACACCCGGGTTGAATCGTGACTACGGGTGCTGTCTGTACGGAGTTTGCACGTTCTCCCCGTGACCACGTGGGTTTTCTCCGGGTGCGCCGGTTTCCTCCCGCACTCCAAAGACGTCCAGGTTTGTCAGATATTTGGCTTTATATGAATTTAAATCGTCACTAGCGTGTAGGATAGTGTTAGTTTGCGGGGATCGCTGGTTGGCGCGGACACGGTGGGCCGAATTGTCCTATTGGGGCACCTCATGCCTGAAGTCATTTGTACGTTCTGCCTGTGACAATGTGGGTTTTCTCCGGGTGCTCCGGTTTCCTCCCACACTCCAGAGTTGTAGGTTAATTGGCTTTGGAAAAATTGTCCCTAGTCTGTGTGTGGGATAGTGCTAGTGTATGTGGTGACCACTGGTCGGCGCGGACTCGATGGGCCGAAGGGCCTGTTTCTGTGCTGTATCTAAAGAATGAATGGATGAAGGTAGGTTCACGAGATTGATCCCTGGGATGGTGGGACTGTCATATGAGGAAAGGTTGAAAAGACTAGGCTTGTATTCACTGGAGTTTAGAAGGATGAGGGGCAAATCTTATAGAAACATATACAATTATAAAAGGACTGGACAAGCTAGATTAGGAAAAATGTTCCCAATGTTGGGCGAGTCCAGAACCAGGGGGCCACAGTCTTAGAATAAAGGGGAGGTCATTTAATACTGAGGTGAGAAAAAACGTTTTCACCCAGAGAGTTGTGAATGTGTGGAATTCCCTGCCACAGAGGGCAGTGGAGGCCAAGTCACTGGATGGGTTTAAGAGAGAGTTAGATAGAGCTCTAGGGGCTAGTGGAATCAAGGGATATGGGGAGAAGGCAGGCACGGGTTATTGATTGGGTACGATCAGCCATGATCACAATGAATGATGGTGCTGGCTCGAAGGGCCGAATGGCCTCCTCCTGCACCTATTTTCTATGTTTCTATGAATGAATGAACACTTTATTGTGAAGTACAGTGATATTCTTTGTTTTGCATTCCCAAGGTATGGAAAGAGTCACTAGGGGCACTGCAACATGGCAGCCTCTGCCCACAGTCTGTCAGTACTTCCATCTTTCTCAGTTATTTTTAGTCGGTTTAAAAAGTATGTGTTGGAGTTTCCTAGTATTTCTATGTGGGGGAGGGGGGCAGGGTATATGGGGAAACCGTTTCCCAGTCACTTCCTGGCGAGGATGCGACTATTCTGAGAGTCGCGTCCTCGCCCCCCCCCCCCCCTCGCGGCCTACCCACTGGATTGGCGCGGCCTTTCCTGCTGGAGACCGACCAGAGCTTCAGCAGCGGCAGTGCAGCGCTGGATTCACCGCGGAGCGGGCAATGCCTCACCAGGATCGCCGTGTTGAAACTTCGGAGTGTCGGGCCTGCTGCTTCAACATCGTGGAGCTGTGGTTTGTCGAGCTCCCAGCGCAGCCGGCGCTGACTTCAACATCGCGGAGTCCTGGGATCCCTTTGCCGAGGGCCACCAGCGTTGAATCTCCGCCCAGTTCGGCCTGTGGACTTCGGGAGCCGCGGTCTCCGGTTGGGAGTGGCCGATTCGGAGGTCCAAGCCGCTGAGGTTGTTCTCCCGTTCCGACGTCGGAGTTCCATCATCCCGGCGAGCGGGCCTGAACATCGGGCCGTCCGTAGAGGCGACAGCGAGGGGTTCGGGAGGCCCCGATCACGGGTGAACAACAGAGGACAACAAAGAGGAGGTTGACTGAAGTTTGGTGCCTTCCCTCACAGTGGGAAACTTTGATCCCACTGTGTGGGGATGTCTATGTTAAAGACTATCGTGTTCTGTGCTCTCTTTTATGTGACCACACATTTCACTGCACCAATTGACAATAAATGTCACTTGAATCTGGAATCTTGAATCTTGAGTCGTCACCTAAAAGGGGCGGATAAAATTACAAAGTATCCCACGCCAAGTCCTCCATTGTTCTCCCCCCCCCCCCCCCCACTCTTTGTACGATAATGAGACTGGGACAGGAACAGGGCTGAGTGGCCTTACAGGAATATGCAGGAGTGTTAAATGAGAGCAGAGTGCGGAGCTGTTACTGGCTCACCGTCGCCAGCTGCTGGCAGTGCTGAGGACTGCACCTTCCCTGGCAACTGATGACTCGTAATGACAATCGATTTGCGCCAAATGACTCGATGACTTTAACAAGCTAGTACCATTCGGCCTATATTCCTCTCAACCTTTTAGATTGAGGGAGTGCAGCGTAGGTTCACGAGGTTAATTCCCGGGATGGCGGGACTGTCGTATGCTGAGAGAATGGAGCGGCTGGGCTTGTACACTCTGGAGTTTAGAAGCATGAGAGGGGGATCTTATTGAAACATATAAGATTGTTAAGGGTTTACAATAGACAATAGACAATAGGTGCAGGAGTAGGCATTTCGAGGCAGCACCGCCATTCAATGTGATCATGGCTGATCATCCCCAATCAGTACCCCGTTCCTGCCTTCTCCCCATATCCCCTGACTCCGCTGTCTTTAAGAGCCCTATCTAGCTCTCTCTTGAACTTTGGACACGCTAGACGCAGGAAACATGTTCCAGATGTTGGGGGAGTCCAGAACCAGGGGTCACACAGTTTAAGAATAAGGGGTAAGCCATTTAGAACGGAGACGAGGAAACACTGTTTCATACAGAGAGTTGTGAATCTGTGGAATTCTCTGCCTCAGAGGGCGGTGGAGGCCGGTTCTCTGGATACTTTCAAGAGAGACCTGGATAGGGCTCTTAAAGATAGCAGAGTCAGGGGATATGGGGAGAAGGCAGGAACGGGGTACTGATTGGGGATGATCAGCCATGATCACATTGAATTGCGGTGCTGACTCGAAGGGCCGAATGGCCGACTCCTGCACCTATTGTCTATTGTCTATTGCCTGGTGTAGCTGGGACATGTTAGCCGGTGTGGGTAAGTTGGGCCGAAGGGCCTGTTTCCACACTGTGTCACTCTACGACTCTATTACACCGGACAGCCTTATTCTTAAACTGTGTGGCCCTTGGTTCTGGACTCCCCCAACATCGGGAAGATGTTTCCTGCCTCTAGTGTGTCCAAACCCTTAACAATCTTATATGTTTCAATAAGATTCCCTCTCATCCTTCTAAACTCCAGAGTATACAAGCCCAGCCGCTCCATTCTCTCAGCATATGACAGTCCCGCCATCCCGGGAATTAACCTTTTCTCCGAGATCTTCGGTTTCCTCCCACACTCCAAAGACGTGCAAGTTTGTAGCTTCATTGGCTTGGTAAATGTTTTTTTTTAAATGCCCCTAGTGGGTGTAGGATAGTGTTAGTGTGCGGGGATCGCTGGTCGGCACGGACCCGGTGGGCCGAAGGGCCTGTTTCCGCGCTGTATCTCTAAAAACTAACCCCCCCCCTCCCCCACATAAAACAAACCAAGAAACACTAATATATACTTTTAAAACATAGTTAAATTAATATAAACAGTAGAGGGAACAGACAGACTGTTGGCGAGGCAGCCAGAGCTGGTGGCGCCACCTGGTGGTGTTTAAGGGTTTAAGGCCGAGGCAAGGCAGGGAGGGTGGGCATTGCATTGTGCCTTTGGACTTTGGAGATACAACGAGGAAACAGGCCCTTCGCAGGTCGACTGGATCAGAGGTGTCCCTGTCTGTACCGAGGGGGGGAGGAGTCGAGGTGGGGGGGGGGAGGGGGGGGTGTTATGGGGGCGAGGTACGGTTTGTAGGTGGGGAGAGGGGAGACGGAGTGAAGCGATCGGAAGGAAGATAGGGTGGGGGGAGGAGGTTGTAAAAAATCACCGCAATGGGCCAATTTTCAACGTTTATTGCTCGTTTATTACAGACGTCATTAAAATGCCAAATAAACATAAAACTGGACTCGGTGGAGCAGTGAAGATAAAGCGGTAAAACACTTAAGGGGCTGTCCCACTTTCCCGAGTTATTCATGAATTCTCCCGAGTTACCCCCTGAATCAAACTCACAGAATGTTGGTAACGAGTCCGTGGGAGGTGGTAGATATATCGTAGCGGCCCGTTATGCCAGCCGTAGGTGCTCGGGGCATCAGGTAAGACGGGACGTTTTTCCAGCACGGTAAAAAATGTCCACGAGTTTTTTAAAAATGGTCGGGATGAAAGAAATTGCAACTTTTTACGCGTAAGGAGGGCATCGAAATAGTCGTGGGAATTCGTAGACATACTCGTAGGGGTTTCAGAACATAGTCGTGGAAGGTCATAGCAGTTCGTAGATTGCCACGATCTTTTTGGAACAATAGAAGCAAGTTTGGAGCTGACTTCGTTTCAAAGGAGTTTTCTTAATTATGGCTTAATAACGGCAAAGAAACATACTGAAATTTTGGAAAAACGCTCCCACGCCAATGACAAAAATGTGGACTTCTCATATGTCGGAATTGTTACACCTAGAAGATATGAGATTCCTCTTAGCAGGTAAACCAGACCAATTCAAAAGATTTGGTCTCCATTTATCGACCTGGTTTCAGGTTTCAGGACCTGGAGAGGGTGAGTAAAGATATGAAGTAGGTACATCCCTTTCATATTGTCCTATCTTATCTATTGTTTTCTTTTTCTTTTTCCTCCTTTTGGTTTTCTCTTTTTTTTCTAACTATTTCTTGTGGTTTAGGTCCATACGGGTGTTCCTGGACCACTCTTTCAATCACTCACTTACTATCTTTACTAACTCTTTCTATCCTTTTCTCTTATTAAAGTTTAAAATAAGAAGTGGTACAAGAAAAATATAACCTTACGTTTATTGGAGATCACTGTAATGTACAATACTTCTAATAAAATAAAAAATAATACAAAAAATAAAACAAAGATTGCCACGATCTTGATTTTTTTCCCGGTCTTTTAAACTCGGCAGAGGTTTTGGAATTAAGTCGTGAAAGTGGGACAGGCTCTTTATAACACTCAAACTCACACAATGCATCTTGCCTCAGCTATGTTTAACTATTTCTCTGGGGCTCACCCTTCCCCCTTCCCCCCCCCCCCCCCCCATCTCTCTCTTTCGACCCACCTTCACTTCTTCCCTCCCTTCTCCTTTTTATATACTTTATTGTCACATGTCACATATTCCTGGGATGGCAGGACTTTCATATGAAGAAGGACTGGATAGACTCGGCTTGTACTCGCTAGAATTTAGAAGATTGAGGGGGGATCTTATAGAAACTTACAAAATTCTTAAGGGGTTGGACAGGCTAGATGCAGGAAGATTGTTCCCGATGTTGGGGAAGTCCAGAACAAGGGGTCAGAGTTTAAGGATAAGGGGGAAGTCTTTTAGGACCGAGATGAGAAAAACATTTTTAACACAGTGAGTGGTGAATCTGTGGAATTCTCTGCCACAGAAGGTAGTTGAGGCTAGTTCATTGGCTATATTTAAGAGGGAGTTAGATGTGGCCCTTGTAGCTAAAGGGATCATGGGGTATGGAGAGAAGGCAGGTACAGGATACTGAGTTGGATGATCAGCCATGATCATATTGAATTGCGGTGCAGGCTCGAAGGGCCAAATTGCCTACTCCTGCACCTATTTTCTATGTTTCTATGTCATAAGGTTATAAGGTCATGGGTGATAGGAGCAGAATTAGGCCATTCGGCCCAACAAGCCCCCTCCGCCATTCAATCATGTCTGATCTATCTCTCCCTCCTAACCCCACTCTCCTGCCTTCTCCCCATAACCTCTGACACCCGTACTAATTTGAAGACCCGAAACGTCACCCATTCCTTCTCTCTCCAAAGATGCTGCCTGTCCCGCTGAGTTACTCCAGCATTTTGTGCCTATCTTTGGTTTAAACCAGCATCTGCAGTTCCTTGCTTCACAAGAATCTGTCTATCTCTGCCTTAAAAATATCCATTGACTTGTGGCCTCCACAGCCTTCTGGGGCAAAGAATCCCACAGATTCACCACCCGCTGACTAAAGAAATTCCTCCTAATCTCCTTCCTACTTTAATTCTGAGGCTGTGACCTCTAGTCCTAGACTCTCCCACTAGAGGAAACATCCTCTCCACATCCACTCGATCCAAGCCAAAGTATCTCAGTACAGTGAAAAGCTTTATTTTGCATTCTGCCTGGGCAGTCCACAAGTGTCGCTGCATGTTTTTTTAAATCAAAAAATATATTCAATTAATAAAAATAATATTTACAACAGAATAAAACACAACAGAACTCACCACCATAATACAAGACAAAAGATTATACTAAATAAACTACCATACAACTATGTTACAATCCTTATTAAGGTTGCATTCAACCCCCAGCGGTCCTGGAAATCCCCCAGGGTGCCTGTGGACAGCGCGTATTCCCTCTCTAACACCACCCGGGCACCGACGTAACCCCCGGAAAAGGGGCGGGCAGCCGCCTCGGGCAGAGCCCTCACACGCCTGGTGCCGTGACTCACGGATGGCCAACTTGGCCAGGCCCAGGAGCAAACCAAGCAGGACATCTTCGGCCCCTGCTACCCTCTCCCCTAGGCACAGGGTGTCCAAAGATGAGGGTGGTGGGTTAGAACCAGAAGTCAAGGAGCAGGCGCTTTACATATTGGAACAGGGGCTGCAGCCTCACACACTCCATATACACGTGGAACACAGACTCTTCCAGCCCGCGTGAGTGGCAGGAGGCTGGCGAGACTGTGAACCGTGGGAGAAAAGGGCCTGTCCCACTTACGCGACTTTTTCGGCGACCCTTTAGGTCATTGCAGGTCGGCGAAAATTTTCAACAAGTTGAAAATCCAGCGGCGACCAGAAAGCCGCTACGACACATTGGGCGACTGAGGAGAGACAACTCATGACCATACAAGCGACACCCTGGCGACATGTGGCGGGGATGAAGGCTGTATGGTCGTGAGTAGTCGCCCAAAGAGTCGTACCTTGTTCTGGTCGCCGCTGGAGTTTCAACAGGTTGGACATTTTCGGCGACCTGTAACGACCTATGACGGGTGCCGGCAGTCGCCGATAAAGTCCCGTAAGTGGGACAGGCCCATGACAGGTTGCAGGGGACTCTTCGATGCAATACACAGGCGCTGACGAAGTTACACTGCACAACTGGTTCGGCAGAGGTTCACCTGCACCTCCTCCAACCTCATCTACTGCATCCGCTGCTCTAGATGTCAGCTGCTCTACATCGGTGAGACTAAGCTCAGGCTTGGCGATCGCTTCACCCAACACCTCCGCACAGTCCTTCTTAACCAACACAATCTCCCAGTGGCTTAGCCCTTCAACTCCCCCTCCCATTCCGAATCCCACCTTTCTGTCCTGGGCTTCCTCCACGGCCAGAGTGAGTCCCACCGCAAATTGGAGGAGCAGCACCTCATAGAAACATAGAAACATAGAAACATAGAAATTAGGTGCAGGAGTAGGCCATTCGGCCCTTCGAGCCTGCACCGCCATTCAATATGATCATGGCTGATCATCCAACTCAGTATCCCGTACCTGCCTTCTCTCCATACCCTCTGATCCCTTTAGCCACAAGGGCCACATCTAACTCCCTCTTAAGTATAACCAATGAACTGGCCTCGACTACCCTCTGTGGCAGAGAGTTCCAGAGATTCACCATTCTGTGTGAAAAAAGTTCTTCTCATCTCGGTTTTAAAGGATTTCCCCCAATCCTTAAGCTGTGACCCCTTGTCCTGGACTTCCCCAACATCAGGAGCAATCTTCCTGCATCTAGCCTGTCCAACCCCTTAAGAATATTGTAAGTTTCTATAAGATCCCCCCTCAATCTCCTAAATTCTAGAGAGTATAAACCAAGTCTATCCAGTCTTTCTTCATAAGACAGTCCTGACATCCCAGGAATCAGTCTGGTGAACCTTCTCTGCACTCCCTCTATGGCAATAATGTCCTTCCTCAGATTTGGAGACCAAAACTGTACGCAATACTCCAGGTGTGGTCTCACCAAGACCCTGTACAACTGCAGTAGAACCTCCCTGCTCCTATACTCAAATCCTTTTGCTATGAAAGCTAACATACCATTCACTTTCTTCACTGCCTGCTGCACCTGCATGCCTACTTTCAATGACTGGTGTACCATGACACCCAGGTCTCGCTGCATCTCCCCTTTTCCTAGTCGGCCACCATTTAGATAATAGATATTGCCTTCAATTCCCTGATCCAGATCATTAATATATATCGTAAATAGCTGGGGTCCCAGCACTGACCCTTGCGGTACCCCACTAGTCACTGCCTGCCATTGTGAAAAGGACCCGTTTACTCCTACTCTTTGCTTCCTGTTTGCCAGCCAGTTCTCTATCCACAACAATACTGAACCCCCAATGCCATGTGCTTTAAGTTTGTATAATAATCTCTTATGTGGGACCTTGTCAAAAGCCTTCTGGAAGTCCAGATACACCACATCCACTGGTTCTCCCCTATCCATGCTACTAGTTACATCCTCGAAAAATTCTATAAGATTCGTCAGACATGATTTACCTTTCGTAAATCCATGCTGACTTTGTCCAATGATTTCACCACTTTCCAAATGTGCTGCTATCCCATCTTTAATAACTGACTCTAGCAGTTTCCCCACTACCGACGTTAGACTAACTGGTCTGTAATTCCCCGTTTTCTCACTCCCTCCCTTCTTAAAAAGTGGGGTTACGTTTGCTACCCGCCAATCCTCAGGAACTACTCCAGAATCTAAAGAGTTTTGAAAGATTATTACTAATGCATCCACTATTTCTGGAGCTACTTCCTTAAGTACTCTGGGATGCAGCCTATCTGGCCCTGGGGATTTATCGGCCTTTAATCCATTCAATTTACCCAACACCACTTCCCGACTAACCTGGATTTCACCCAATTCCTCCAACTCCTTTGACCCGCGGTCCCCTGCTATTTCCGGCAGATTATTTATGTCTTACTTAGTGAAGACGGAACCAAAGTAGTTATTCAATTGGTCCGCCATATCCTTGTTCCCCATGATCAACTGACCTGTTTCTGACTGCAAGGGACCTACATTTGTTTTAACTAATCTCTTTCTTTTCACATATCTATAAAAACGTTTGCAGTCAGTTTTTATGTTCCCTGCCAGTTTTCTTTCATAATCTATTTTTCCTTTCCTAATTAAGCCCTTTGTCCTCCTCTGCTGGTCTCTGAATTTCTCCCAGTCCTCCGGTATGCTGCTTTTTCTGGCTAATTTGTACGCATCATCCTTCGCTTTAATACCATCCCTGATTTCCCTTGTTATCCACGGATGCACTACCTTCCCTGATTTATTCTTTTGCCAAACTGGGATGAACAATTTTTGTAGTTCATCCATGCAGTCTTTAAATGTCTTCCATTGCATATCCACCGTCAACCCTTTTAGAATTAATTGCCAGTCAATCTTGGCCAATTCACGTCTCATACCCTCAAAGTTATCTTTCTTTAAGTTCAGAACCATTGTTTCTGAATTAACAATGTCACTCTCCATCCTAATGAAGAACTCAACCATATTATGGTCACTCTTGCCCAAGGGGGCACGTACAACAAGACTGCTAACTAACCCTTCCTCATTACTCAATACCCAGTCTAGAATAGCCTGCTCTCTCGTTGGTTCCTCTACATGTAGATTTAGATAACTATCCCGCATACATTCCAAGAAATCCTCTTCCTCAGCACCCCTGCCAATTTGATTCACCCAATCTATATGTAGATTGAAGTCACCCATTATAACTGTTTTGCC
>JAXLNO010005195.1:24750-60482 GCA_038087875.1 Malacoraja senta | reverse complement strand
AGTCAGGGGATATGGGAGAAGGCAGGAACGGGGTACGGATTAGGGATGATCAGCCATGGATCACATTGAATGGCGGTGCAGGCTCGAAGGGCCAAATGGCCTACTCCTGCACTATTGTCTATTGTCTATTGTCTATACCACAGCTGATCAGAAACTCACCAGGCGTAGTCACAGTCACAAATCAGTGCACACTGTGGTATTTAATAAGCCTTTAGAAAGAATTCGCCCGAGGGAATGTTTCTGCTATTAGACCATCCGACTGGCAGAGAGCAGCTATTAATTGATGAATTAATGTATGACTGATTTAATTTATAATGCTTGTTAATGGGGTTTAGAAGGATGGGGTTTAGAAGGATGAGAGGGCATCTTATTGAAACATATAAGATTGTTAAGGGTTTGGTCACGCTAGAAGCAGGAAACGTGTTCCCGATGTTGGGGGAGTCCAGAACCAGGGGCCACACAGTTTAAGAATAAGGGTAGGCCATTTAGAACGGAGTCGAGGAAACACTTTTTCTCACAGAGAGTTGTGAGTCTGTGGAATTCTCTGCCTCAGAGGGTGGTGGAGGCCGGTTCTCTGGATGCTTTCAAGAGAGAGCAAGATAGGGCTCTTAAAGATAGCGGAGTCAGGGGATATGGGGAGAAAAGGCAGGAACGGGGTACTGATTGGGGATGATCAGCCATGATGACAGTGAATGGCGGTGCTGGCTCGAAGGGCCGAATGGCCGACTCCTGCACCTATTGTCCATTGTCTCTTGCCTATTGTCTAAAACAAAACAGTTGTCCGGGCACCCCCTCTGCTGACGGGAAGCTGCTACTGCAGAACATGTTGTGCAAACAGATTATATCAAGTTACCTCTGAGTTTCTGTTGGCTTTATCCCAGGGATGGTGGGTTTGTTGTGTGTTGGGAGGATAGGCAATATGGGTCTAGACTAGCTAACGTCGAGAAGAATCAGAGGTATTCTCATTTAGAGATTTAGAGTCGAACAGCGTGGTAATCGGCCCAACTTGCCCAAGCCGACCAACATGCTCCATCTCACCCCGTGCGTAGGGGAGAGGGTAGCAGGGCCAAAGATGTCCTGGTTGGGTTGCTCCTGGGCCTGGCCAAGCTGGCCATCCATCCGCGAGTCACGGCGCCAGGCGGAAGCTGGCTCTGCCCAAGCCGGCTGCCTGGCCCCTTTTCCAGGGTTACGTCCGAGCCCGGGTGGTGTTAGACGCGCTGTCCACGGGTACCCTGGGAAATTTCCGGGACCGCTGAGCACCGCGGGGGGTGGAATGCATCCTTGACAAGGATTGTAACAAGCAGTAGTTGTATAGTAGATTAGTATATTCATTTGTCTTGTATTATGGTGGTGGGTTCTGGCTTGTTGATGAATATTTTTTGATTAAAAAATCACCCCTAAAAACATGCCTCCATCTAGTCTGAAGAAGGGTCTCGAACCAAAACATTACCCATTCCTTCTGTCCAGAGACGCTGCCTGTCCCGTTAAATTACTCCAGCATTTTGTGCCTATTTTAGGTATAGTGTCTTGTTTATCCATCTTATCGAAAAACAATGGGCCTGACTCTTGTGAATTGGAGGAACTAAGTACTTGGATATTACTTAGATCTACCTGTGTCTACCTGCCCCATCTACATGTTCCACCTGCCTACATTTGCCCCACACCCCATTAAACCTGGTCCTATTTATGTACCAGTCTAAAGGGCCTGTCCCACATGGCCGTCATTTGCGCCTCATTTAGGCGTCATATGTAAAATAGGTTGACGCATCGTGATGCGCGCCATCGCGCACAAATCACGTGTCATCACGCGTCAGCACAGCCGTCTGGTGCGCGCGACAGGATGCTTACGCAAGGACGTTGACACACGGTGACGTAACCATGCATCACCACGCGACGCACGTGAGACGTCGGGACGCCAGCGTGCGACGCCATTGCGTCAGCGTGCGTATGCGATACGTCACGCAGGTGGCGCGCGAGGATTTTGTTCCCGAACTAAATCCTGGAGCACCGCGCGATACCACGCGCCACCGCATACGATTCCACGCCTCACCATGCGCAACGCCTCACGGTGCACCCCACACGTCATGACGCGTCGACCAAATTTACATATAACGTGTAAATGAGGCACAAATGACGGCCAAGTGGGACAGGCCCTTAAATGTTTACAAAATTCTTAAGGGGTTGGACAGGCTAGATGCAGGAAGATTGTTCCCGATGTTGGGGGAGTCCAGAACAAGGGGGTCACAGTTTAAGGATAAGAGGGAAATCTTTTAGGACTGAGATGAGAAAAACATTTTTTACACAGAGAGTGGTGAATCTGTGGAATACTCTGCCACAGAAAGTAGTTGAGGCCAGTTCATTGGCTATATTTAAGAGTTAGTTGTGGCCCTTGTGGCTAAAGGGATCAGGGGGTATGGAGAGAAGGCAGGTACAGGATACTGAGTTGGATGATCAGCCATGATCATATTGAATGGCGGTGCAGGCTCGAAGGGCCGAATGGCCTACTCCTGCACCTATTTTCTTTGTTTCTATGTTTCTTCTTGTAAGATTGTGACCCCATCTACACGTCCCACCTGCCTGCGTTTGGCCCACATCCCTCTGAAGCTACTCGATTCTTCTGCTCAGTACAGTAATCAAAGTGCAGTGAAGAGCTTTTTGTTGCTTGCTATCCAGTTGGCGAAGATACCACGTGTGGCTACAATCAGGGAGACACAGTGAAGCCATGGTGTTTCCGGAGTTTGTACATTCTTCATGTGGTTCATGGGTTTTCTCCGGGTGATCCGGTTTCCTCCCATATTCCAAAGCCCAGACAGGATTTGAAGGTTAATTGGCTTCTATGAATTGTAAAATTGTAAATTGTCTTCAGTTGATATAATAGTGGGAATGTATGGGGTGATCCCTGGTTGGCGAGGACTCGTTGGGCCAAAAATAGGTGCAGGAGTAGGCCATTCGGCCCTTCGAGCCAGCACCGCCATTCAATATGATCATGGCTGATCATCCACA
The DNA here is from genome assembly GCA_038087875.1 of Malacoraja senta. Classification (NCBI taxonomy): domain Eukaryota; kingdom Metazoa; phylum Chordata; class Chondrichthyes; order Rajiformes; family Rajidae; genus Malacoraja; species Malacoraja senta. The sequence continues at coordinate 57,479 of JAXLNO010005195.1, read as the reverse complement.
ATCAGTACCCCGTTCCTGCCTTCTCCCCATATCCCCTGACTCCGCTATCTTTAAGAGCCCTATCTAGCTCTCTCTTGAAAGCATCCAGCGAACCGGCCTCCACCGCCCTCTGAGGCAGAGAATTCCACAGACTCACCACTCTCTGTGAGAAAAGGTGTTTCCTCGTCTCGGTTTTAAATGGCTTACTCCTTATTCTTAAACTGTGGCCACTGGTTCTGGACTCCCCCAACATCGGGAACATGTTCCCTGCCTCTAGCGTGTCCAAACCCTGAACAATCTTATATGTTTCCACGCTGTCATCATCATTGGCAGTCACTCGAAACGAGTGTGACTGTCTGTCATGCAGGACGCCTGTGCGTGACTTTGTTTAACGTGGGGAGACTGGTGCACAGACAGCCACCCCACGGTCCTTGACGGATCTGGGTCGGGATCCAGTGGCATGGAGTCCAAGACGACCGGAGACCCTTTTCTGCTGCAGCCTTCATCCGCCTTCCCAGCCGTTGTGACGCTCCACTAAGGTCAGCCATCGTCCTCCGCCTGTTCCACCATTGAGGTCTTGGTTGGATTGCTCTTTGTCAGAGACCTCCCCCTCGACCTTACCGCCATGGGTGGCCCTACCAGGAGCATAGCTCCAGACGGTATCGCTCTCAGGTTCACACAAGCTTCTCCACCACGACAAGGTGACAATCCACGCTGTAATCCCTAAAGTAAACCAAAGTAAAGATTACAATCATGCCATCAGTGTACGAATAGAGGGAATGACTTTTAGTGCAATATAACCTGTCACCCGTATTGTCTGTGGAATTCATTGCCACAGACGGCTGTGGAGGCTAAGTCAGTGGATATTTATAAAGCGCAGAATGACAGATTCTTGATTAGTAAGTGTGTGTCAGGGGGTTATGGGGAGAAGGCGGGAGAATGGGGTTGAGTGGGAAAGATAGATCAGCCATGCTTGAATGGCAGAGTAGATTGACGGGCCAAATGGCCCCATTCTGCTCCTGTTAAATAAACATGAATTTATGAATCGGAGAATTCAGTGCCAAGACCCCACTTTAGTGAGTGGCAGAACAGGAGGGACGGGCAGAGTGGCCTTCTGCTATGTTTGGTTCTGTTTTTGACAGTAGATTAAAGACAATAGGTGCAGAAGTAGGCCATTTGGCCCTTCGAGCCAGCACCGCCATTCAATGTGATCATGGCTGATCATGCCCAATCAGTACCACTATCTGCCTTTAGTCCAGAGTTACAGCGCAGTAACAGGCCCTTCGGCCCACCGAGTCCGCACCGACCAGCGATCACCGCACATCCACACAAGTAGGGAAAATTTACATTTATACCAAAGCCAATTGACTTACAACCTGTACGTCTTTGGAGTGTGGGAGGAAACAGTAGATCTCAGAGAAAACCCTGCAGGTGACGGGGAGAATGTACAAAATCTGTGCAGACTGCACCAGCAGTCAGCATCGAACCAGGGCTGTGGCGCTGTAAGGTCGTGCCACCCTTCAAAAAGACACAACAGAGGATGTACTTCCTGCGGCAGCTGAGGAAGCACAATCTGCCACAGGCAATGATGGCCATCGTAGAGTCTGTCCTCACCTTCTCCATCATGGTCTGGTTTGGCTCAGCCACAAAGCACGACATCCGGAGGCTGCAGCGAAACGTCCGATCAGCTGAGAAGATTGTTGGCTGCAAAGTTCCCTCCATTGACGAACTGTACACTGCAAGGGCCAGGAAGCGAGCGGGCAAGATCATCTCTGACCCCTCTCGCCCTGGCCACAGACTCTTTGATTCACTTCCCCCTGGAAGGCGACTCCGGACGGTCAAAGCTGCCACAGCCAGATGTAAAAACAGCTTTTTTCCACGAGTAGTAGCTCTACTCAATAACCAAAAATCTGTAGCCTCCTTTTGCTCTGGTATTTTATTTAATTCACATGTTTAATCAATAATATTTTATTATTAATGTTTAATGTTTTATGTGTCATTCCTACCTGTCACTGTATGTCATGTTGTCACTTGCGGGCGGAGCACCAAGGCAAATTCCTTGTAAGTGAATACTTGGCCATTAATCTTATTTAGTCATTCATCTCCGCTTTACGATCTACCCCTTTCTCCGCAGACGGACTGATTGCGTTCAAAGGCTTCCTGCACACTGAGTTCAGCGAGGAGAACATTGACTTCTGGCAGGCTTGTGAGGACTACCGGAATACCAGGTCCATGGGCAAACTCGCTGCCAAGGCCAGGAACATCTTTGCTGAGTTTGTCACCATCCACGCCCCACGAGAGGTAGGCGGGTGGGCGACGGGGCGGTAGGGTAGTGCAGGTGGGATTTCTGTGTGTAATCTGTACCCTGCATCTGGCTTTCATGTAGGGCTCAGTTCTGACGAATCTATAGAATTTTTCGAGGATGTAACAAGTAGAGTGGATAAGGGAGAACCAGTGGATGTGTTACAGTGGCTTGCAAAAGTATTCATACCCCTTGAACTTTTCCACATTTTGTCACGTTACAACCACAAACGTAAATGAATTTTATTGGGATTTTATGTGATAGACCAACACAAAGTGGCGCATAATTGTGAAGTGGAAGGAAAATGATACATGGTTTTCAAATTTTTTTACAAATAAAAAACTGAAAAGTGTCGTGTGCAAAAGTATTCAGCCCCCTTTACACTGATACCCCTAAATAAAATCCAGTGCAACCAATTGTCTTCAGAAGTCACCTAATTAGTAAATAGAGTCCACTTGTGTGTAATCTAATCTCAGTATAAATACAGCTGTTCTGTGAAGGCCTCAGAGGTTTGTTAGCGAACATTAATGAACAAACAGCATCATGAAGCCCAAGGAACACACCAGACAAAGTTGTGGAGAAGTTTAAAGCAGGGTTAGGTTATAAAAAAAATATCCCAAGCTTTGAACATCTCACGGAGCACTGTTCAATCCATCATCCGAAAATGGAAAGAGTATGGCACAACCTGCAAACCCTACCAAGACATGGCCGTCCACCTAAACTGACAGGCCGGGCAAGGAGAGCATTGATCAGAGAAGCAGCCAGAGGCCCATGGTAAACTCTGGAGGAGCTGCAGAGATCCACAGCTCAGGTGGGGAGAATCTGTCCACAGGACAACTATTAGTCGTGCACTCCACAAATCGGACCTTTATGGAAGAGTGGCAAGAGAGAAAGCCATTGTTGAAAAAAAAGCCATACGAAGTCCCATGTGGGGGACACAGCAAACATGTGGAGGAAGGTGCTCTGGTGAGATGAGACCAAAATTGAAGTTTTTGGCCTAAATGCAAAACGCTATGTGTGGTGGAAAACCTAACACTGCACAGCACCCTGAACACACCATCCCCACTGTGAAACATGGTGGTGGCAGCATCATGCTGTGGGGATGCTTTTCTTCAGCAGGGACAGGGAAGCTGGTCAGAGTTGATGGGAAGATGGATGGACCCAAATACAGGGCAATCTTGGAAGAAAAACCTGTTCGAGTCTGCAAAAGACTTGAGACTGGGGCGGAGGTTCACCTTCCAGCAGGACAACGACCCTAAACATACAGCCAGAGCTACAATGGAATGTTTAGATCAAAGCATATTCATGTGTTAGATTGGCCCAGTCAAAGTCCAGACCTAAATCCAATTGAGAATCTCTGGCAAGACTTGAAAATTGCTGTTCACAGGACGCTCTCCATCCAATCTGACTGAGCTTGAGCTATTTTGCAAAGCAGAATGGGCAAAAATTTCAGTCTCTAGATGTGCAATGCTGGTAGAGACATACCCCAAGAGACTTGCAGCTGTAATTGCAGCGAAAGGTGGTTCTTACAAAAGTATTGATTCGGGGGGCTGAATACTTTTGCAGGCGACACTTTTCAGTTTTTTATTTGTTAAAAAATTTGAATACCATGTATCATTTTCCTTCCACTTCACAATTATGCACCACTTTGTGTTGGTCTATCACATAAAATCCCAATAAAATACATTTATGTTTCTGGTTGTAACGTGACAAAATGTGGAAAAGTTCAAGGGGTATGAAAATGTTTGCAAGCCAATGTATATTTGGACTTTCAGAAGGCTTTTCGACAAGGTCCCACATAAGAGATTAGTATACAAACTTAAAGCACACAGTATTGGGGGTTCAGTATTGATGTGGATAGAGAACTGGCTGGCAAACAGGAAGCAAAGGGTAGGAGTAAAACGGGCCCTTTTCAGAATGGCAGGCAGTGACTAGTGGGGTACCACAAGGCTCAATGCTGGGGACCCCTGCTATTTACAATATATATTAATGATTTGGACGAGGGAATTGAATGCAAACATCTCCAAGTTTGCAGATGACACGAAGCTGGGGGACAGTGTTAGCTGGGAGGAGGATGCTAGGAGGCTGCAAGGTGACTTGGATAGGCTAGGTGAGTGGGCAAATGCATGGCAGATGCAGTATAATGTGGATAAATGTGAGGTTATCCACTTTCGTGGCAAAAACAGGAAAGTAGACTATTATCTAAATGGTGGCCGATTAGGAAAAGGGGAGATGCAACGAGACCTGGGTGTCATTGTACACCAGTCATTGAAAGTAGGCATGCAGGTGCAGCAGGCAGTGAAGAAAGCGAATGGTATGTTAGCATTCATAGCAAAAGGATTTGAGTATAGGAGCAGGGAGGTTCTACTACAGTTGTACAGGGTCTTGGTGAGACCACACCTGGAGTATTGCGTAAAGGTTTGGTCTCCAAATCAGAGGAAAGACATTCTTGCCATAGAGGGAGTACAGAGAAGGTTCACCAGACTGATTCCAGGGATGTCAGGACTTTCATATGAAGAAAGACTGGATAGACTTGGCTTGTACTCGCTAGAATTTAGAAGATTGAGGGGGGGATCTTATAGAAACTTACAACATTCTTAACGGGTTGGACAGGCTAGATGCAGGAAGATTGTTCCCGATGTTGGGGAAGTCCAGGACAAGGGGTCACAGTTTAAGGATAAAAGGGAAATCCTTTAGGACCGAGATGAGAAAAACATTTTTCACACAGAGAGTGGTGAATCTCTGGAACTCTCTGCCACAGAAGGTAGTTGAGGCTAGTTCATTAGCTATATTTAAGAGGGAGTTAGATGTGGCCCTTGTGGCTAAAGGGATCAGGAGGTATGGAGAGAAGGCAGGTAGAGGATACTGAGTTGGATGATCAGCCATGATCATATTGAATAACGGTGCAGGCTCGAAAGGCCGAATGGCCTACTCCTGCTCCTATTTTCTATGTTTCTATGTTTCAGTTAGGGTTGCCAACGGTCCCGTATATTGGGGTAAAGTAACATTAGCAAATTTGGAGATGACAAAGCTGGGTGGCAGTTTGAAGTGTGAGGAGGATGCTATGAGGATGCAGGATGACTTGGACAGGTTGGGGGAGTGGGCAGGTTCATGGCAGATGCAGCTTTATGAGGATAAATGTGAGGTTATCCACTTTTTGGTAGCAAAAACAGGAAGGCAAATTACTATATAAATGATGTGAAGTTGGGAAAAGGGGAGGTACAATGGGATCTGGGGGTCCTTGTTCATCAGTCAATGAAAGTAAGCAAGCAGGTACAGCAGGCAGTGAAGAAAGCGAATGGTATGTTGGCCTTTATAACAAGAGGAGTTGAGTATAGGAGCAAAGAGGTCTTTCTGGATTTGTATAGGGCCCTAGTGAGACCACACCTGGAGTATTGTGTGCAGTTTTGGTCTCCGAACATGAGGAAGGACATTCTTGCTATTGAGGGAGTGCAGTGTAGGTTATTTTTACTGGATACTTTCAGGAGAGAGCTAGATAGGGCTCTTAAAGATAATGGCGTCACGGGATATGGGGAGAAGGCAGGAACGGGGTACTGATTGTGGATGATCAGCCATGATCACATTGAATGGCGGTGCTGGCTCAAAGGGCCAAATGGCCTACTGCTGCACCTATTGGCTACTGTCTATAAATTAGTTTGTCCCATACGGGACTGCCCTTGTCCCGTATTTGACTGCTACTACTCGGGTCGAGAGGACTGTCGGGTCGGAGAGCTCGTTTCCGGCCCCCGCCTCACCCGTTCCGACGTAGCGCAGCCCATGGAGTGCAGCAGCAGCGCCTCGCCCGTGGCCCCGTCGGTCGGTCGGCAGCCCGGCCAGATGTCCGACCTTCGGGCCTTCTCTTACCATCGACACCACCACCACCCCTCCTTCTCGTGGCCGATCATCGATTCTTGAGTTGGACTGGGCGCCGGACTTTGCGCGCGACGTCGCACGGCCCGGGCCAAAATTCCTCAGCTGGCCCAATGGCTGGGCTTTGTGTGTAGTCCAGTACCCGGGGTCAACATCATTCACCCAGCCACAGCCAAGTCGGTCAACTTATTTTGACCTTTTGTTCCCTTATTTGGGAGTGAGAAAGTTGGCGACCCTAGGATCAGTTGCTCTCTTAGTTATGGCTGTGGCATATCCGCCATTCAATCATGACTGATCTATCTTTCCCTCTCAACCCTGTTCTTGTGCCTTCCCCCCCATATCCCCTGACAGCCACCCCCCGTCATTCTTCTAAACGCCAGCGACTACAGGCCCAGAGTTGTCAAACTTCATCAGTCAGAGGGCGGTGAATCTGTGGAATTCATTGCCACAGAAGGCTTTGGAGGCCAAGTCAATGAACATTTTTAAGGCAGAGGTAGATAGATTCTTGATTAGTACGTGTGTCGGGGGTTATTGGGAGAAGGCAGGGGAGAGTCTTGGATCAGAGGTCATAGACTCAAAATTAAAGGACGTTCCTTTAGAAATGAGATGAGGAGGAATTTATTTCGTCAGAGGGTGGTGAATCTGTGGAATTAACCATATAACCATTACAGCACGGAAACAGGCCATCTCGGCCCTTCAAGTCCGTGCCGAACACTCCCCCCCCTCCTTCTTTCTTCTTACTTCCCCCTAGTCCCATCTACCTGCACTCAGACCATATCCCACCATTCCTTTCCCATCCATATACCCATCCAATCTATTTTTAAAGGATAAAATCGAACCTGCCTCCACCACTTCCACTGGAAGCTCATTCCACACAGCTACCACTCTCTGAGTAAAGAAGTTCCCCCTAATATTACCCCTACACTTCTGTCCCTTAATTCTCAAATCATGTCCCCTTGTTTGAATGTTCCCTACTCTCAATGGGAAAAGCTTATCCACGTCAACTCTGTCTAACCCGCTCATCATTTTAAAGACCTCTATCAAGTCCCCCCTTAACCTTCTGTGCTCCAAAGAATAAAGACCTAACTTGTTCAACCTTACCCTGTAACTTAGTTGCTGAAACCCAGGCAACATTCTAGTAAATCTCCTCTGTACTCTCTCTATTTTGTTGACATCCTTCCTATAATTAGGCGACCAAAATTGTACTCCATACTCCAGAATTGGCCTCACCAATGCCTTGAACAATTTTAACATTACATCCCAACTTCTATATTCAATGCTCTGATTTATAAAGGCCAGCACACCAAAAGCTTTCTTTACCACCCTATCTACATGAGATTCCACCTTCAGGGAACTATGCACAGTTATTCCTAGATCCCTCTGTTCAACTGCATTCCTCAATTCGCTACTATTTACCATGTACGTCCTATTTTGATTTGTCCTGCCAAGATGTTGCACCTCACATTTATCAGCATCAGAATTCTTAGCCACAGATGGCTGTAGAGGTGGTAAATGGATATGTTTAATGTGGAGATAGATAGCTAGATAGCTAGATAGCTAGATAGCTGGATAGATTCTTGATTAGTGTGGGTGTCAGGGGTTATGGGGAGAAGGCAGGAGAAAGGGGTTGAGAGGGAAAGATAGATCAGCCATGATTAAATGGTGGAGTAGACTTGATGGGCCGAATGGCCTAGTCTGCTCCTATCAGATATGAACTTTCAAAACTCTCATCAGATATTAACGATATGCCGTTTAAGAGCTCTCAAAAAGGTCGCAAACCGAAATATCACCCATTCATTCGATCCAGAGATGCTGCCTGCCCCACTGAGTTACTCCAGCATTTTGTGTATATCTTCGGTGTAAACCAGCATCTGCAGTTCCTTCCTGCGATTTTAGACATGCGGAGAATGGAAGGGTAAGGGGGTAATGTTTTTCCCCAGAGAGTTGCGAATCTGTGGATTTCACCCAAAGAGTTGTGAATCTGTAAAATTCTCTGCTACAAAAGGCAGTGGAGGCCAATTCACTGAATGTTTTCAAGGGAGAGTTAGATTTAGCTCTTTGGGCTAATAGAATCAAGGTATACGGGGGAAAAAGCAGGAATGGGGTACTGATTTTGGTTGATTAGCAATGATCATATTGAATGGCAGCGCTGACTTGAAGGGCTGAATGGCCTACTCCAACTATTTTCTAAGGTAGAAAAAAATGCTGGAGAAACTCAGCGGGTGAGGCAGCATCTGTGGAGCGAAGGAGTAGGTGACGTTTCGGGATGAGACCTTTCTTCAGACTGATGGGGGGGTGAGAAGAAGAAAGGAAGAGGCGGAGACAGTGGGCTGTGGGAGAGCTGGGAAGGGGAGGGGAAGGAATGAGAAAGCAAGGGACTACCAGAAATTGGAGAAGTCAATATTCATACCGCTGGGGTGCAAACTACCCAAGCGAAATACGAGCTGCTGCTCCTCCAATTTGCGGTGGGACTCACTCTGACAATGGAGGAGGCCCAGGACAGAAAGGTCGGATTGGGAATGGGAGGGGGAGTTGGAGTGCTGAGCCACCGGGAGATCAGGTAGGTTATTGCAAACCGAGCGGAGGTGTTGGGCGAAACGACCACCAAGCCTACGCTTGGTCTCACCGATGTAGAGCAGCTGACAACCAACTATTTTTGCTACTGAGGGAGTGCACCATAGGTTTGCAAGGTTAATTCCCGGGATGGCAGGACCGTCATATGCTGATAGAATGGAGCGGCTGGGCTTGTACACTCTGGAGTTTAGAAGGATGAGAGGAGATCTTATTGAAACATATAAGATTATTAAGGGTTTGGACACGTTAGAGGCAGGAAACATGTTCCCGATGTGGGGGGAGTCCAGAACCAGGGGCCACAGTTTAAGAATAAGGGGTAAGCCATTTAGAACGAGACGAGGAAACACTTGTTCTCGCAGAGAGTTGTAAGTCTGTGGAATTCTCTGCCTCAGAGGGCGGTGGAGGCCAGTTCTCTGGATACTTTCAAGAGAGTGCTAGATAGGGCTCTTAAATATAGTGGAGTCGGGGGATATGGGGAGAAGGCAGGATCAGGGTACTGATTGGGGATGATCAGCCATGATCACATTGAATGACGGTGCTGGCTCGAAGGGCCGAATGGCCTATTCCTGCACCTATTGTCTATTGTGTATGTTCATGAAGGAACTGCAGATGCTGGAAAATCGAAGGTAGACAAAAGTGCTGGAGAAACTCAGCGGGTGCGGCAGCATCTATGAATCGAAGGAACTAGGCAACGTTTCGGGCCGAAACCTTGCCTATTTCCTTCGCTCCATAGATGCTGACACTCCTGCTGAGTTTCTCCAGCACTTTTGTCTACCATCTATTGTCTATTGTCTATGGAGTTTTTTTTGTTCCTGTGAGGCTGACCCTCTCCACCTCTCGCCCCGTCACCAGGTCAACCTCGACTCCCGCACGCGGGAAGCGACGTCGGGCGGCCTGCTGGCCCCCACCCGCTCCACCTTCGACCTGGCGCAGAAGCGGATCTTCAGCCTGATGGAGACGGACTCCTACCCCCGCTTCCTGCGCTCCGAATTCTACCGCAAGTTGGCCGGCGCCAAGCAGCTCAACGGCCTGGCGTAGGCGGGGGCCCCCTTCACCGGCCGGGGGGGGGCTCGGGGACTTGTCCCCCGACACTATCGCCCTCCAACCCCTCCATCCTTCTGCATGGCAAACCCTCCACATCCCGGATCATGGACTATCTTCCCCCCCCCACCCCCCTCTCTAATTTTGCACTTGCCGACCTGAAGGGAGAAACTGACCCAGGACAAGGGGCAGGGGGTCTTCTCTGCATCTCCTCCCTCCTGGATATGCTCCTTTCCACCAACTATCCAAGGAGCAGACGAAGGCGATGGGCCCAAGGGACGGTTTATTTATTGTGGACTCGCGGGGAAGCTATTGGTTTGGACGCGCGGACGGCCAGTCGGATTGCCTCCTCTCTGGTTTTCTGTAGGGACAACGGACAAGGCCAACATGGGACTTGGAGCTTGGCCGAAGAGTTGCCGGAGGGGATGATTGCGCACCTTAACCCCGGCATTCTCACAACCACTGATCGCCAGCCGGCATGCAGACAGTGGGCCGAATGGCCCTTTTTCCCTGCTGTGCGACTCTGTGGCCGCGCGGGAGTGCCCCAACTCTGGAATGGGCCGCGACTTCTGGGATTCGATGGGATGTTGCCTCCGATGTCTTTCCAGGAATCTCTGGACAATACCTGGACTTAAAAGTCCGTCGTCCGGCCTCTTCCTCGGAGAGAGAGAGAGATCGCTTCTGGACAAGGCTCTGTTCTGGGAGACTAGTGTGGGGCGGGCAAGCGATGGGAGGGGGAGGGGGTGTGGGAGGCATGTGCGGACGTGCCATCAAAGGACGGGAAGCTGAAGCAAAGAAGTCAAAGCCAAATAGCTGAATAGAAACACAGCCGAAACGCCAAATAACCAAAAGCAGACGAAGCCGAAATGGCAACGAACCGAAAGGGCGGGATGCCTAAAAACCAACTAACCGACTGCCGCTCTGCCGAAAAGTCAAATAATGGCTTGTGTGGGAAAATGACCCCCACCCTCCCGTCTCCACCGGCCAGTGAAGTGATGGACGCGGGGGTCCAGAACAATTGCTGACAAGTCCCGCCCCCCGCCCGGCGACGTCATGTCTGTTATTTGACTTTTCGGCACAGCGGTTAATAGGTTTGTAGGCGACGCAGCCTTTCGGTTAGGTGGCGTTTCAGCAGAGCGGCCATTCGGTGTGTTTGCTTTTAGGTGAAGCAGCCTTTCTGTTAGTTGGCTGTTAGGCGTTCCGCCCTTTCCATTCGTTGGCTTTTCGGGTTCGTATGCTTTTGGTTAGTTGGCGTTTCAGCTTTGTATGCTTTTGGTTATTTGCTGTTTCGGCTTAGCTTCCATTCGGCTATGTAGCTCTGACTTCTTTGCTTCGGTTTCTTGTCCTTTGATGCCACGTCCGGGTACTGTGGGAGGTGGTTTGACAAAGGGAAATTTGTGTCCTCGACAAGGTGGAGACTGAACCCAGCAGTGATGCGGGATTCAGACCAGGTTTATGTTGTGGGTTCCTGTGATGCCTGTGCAGCTAAAGCCACAATAGCCCCCCCCCACCCCTTATTCTACACAATAACACCCTCACCCCCCCACAGTAACCCCTTGAACTCCCCACGATACACATATTCCTCCTGAATACCTCCTCATTTCACACAACCAAGTAAGCATGCAGGTACAGCAGGCAGTGAAGAGAGCTAATGGCATGTTGCCCTTCATAACAAGAAGAGTTGGGTATAGGAGCAAAGAGGTCCTTCTGCAGTTGTACAGGGCCCTAGTGACACCACACCTGGAGTATTGTGTGCACTTTTGGTCTCCAAATTTGAGGAAGGACATTCTTGCTGTTGGGGTGCAGCGTGGGTTCACCAGGTTAATTCCCAGGATGGCGGGACTGTCATATGCTGAGAGAATGGAGGGACTGGGCTTGTATACTCTGGAGTTTAGAAGGATGAGAGGGTATCTTATTGAAACATATAAGATTGTTAAGGGTCTGGACATGATAGAGACAGTTTTCCTGAACCAGGGGCCACAGTTTTTCAGAACCAGGGGCCACAGTTTCCCAGAACCAGGGGCCACAGTTTTCCAGAACCAGGGGCCACAGTTTTCCAGAACCAGGGGCCACAGTTTAAGAATAAGGGGTAAGCCATTTAGAACGGAGACGAGGAAACACTTTTTCTCACAGAGAGTTGTGAGTCTGTGGAATTCTCTGCCTCAGAGGGCGGTGGAGGCAGGTTCTCTGAATGCTTTCAAGAGAGAGCTGGATAGGGCTCTTAAAGATAGCGGAGTCAGCAGAAATGGGGAAAAGGCAGGAACGGGGTACTGATTGTGGATGATCATGCATGATCACATTGAATGGCGGTGCTGGCTCGAAGGGCCGAATGGCCTACTGCACCTATTGTCCATTAAGAGATAGAGTCAGTGATGTAGAGAGATTGAGGACAAATGAATGAAAGATATACAAGAAATGGGCTTTGTGTCTTAAGATTAATCAGGGTCTGGACATGATAGAGGCAGGGAACGTGTTCCCGATGTTGGGGGAGTCCAGAACCTTTGTGTCATTTTGTGCTCCCCACAGCCTCTCCTCCTTTTAAAAACGAATGTATCCACAGGTACCTCTCCCTTCCCTAGAGAACCCCCAATGCAACCCCCCTCTAACAATTGTCCATTCCTCGGTTGTGAAATGGCTGCTCATTGTATCACTCTGTCCAGAGTTCAAGATTCAAACCCACCCCTCAACCGCCCTACGCACCCAACCCCCCCCCCCCCCCCCCACCACATGCACTTCGCACCCCGAGTTTGACGGGGCGCATGTTGTCCAGAGGCCCCCCTTCTTGAAGCCTGTGTAGAACTGGGAACGGCAAGGCTGGAGATGGCGGGAGTGAGGTCGGCATGAGATGAGACCTGATAGCAGAAACTGCCTGCTCTGATGTACAGTAAAATAAAGAAATAAAAAAATACAATGACTCAGTCCAGCAGTGTGCTGAGATCTCACTTATTTGACTTTAACCCTTAGAGAAACAGTGTGAGAACGGACACTTCGGCCCATCGAGTCCATGCCGATCAGCTATCACCCCATCTTCTTAGTCCCCTTTCTGTCAAGGCTGAGCAAGGGCGTCTCCGGGGTTGGAGGACGCCAGTGCGTGACTTTGTTTAACGTGAGGAGACTGGTGCACAGACAGCCACCTTGACAGATCTGGGTCGGGATCCAGTGGCATGGAGTCCAAGACGACCGGAGACCCTTTTCTGCTGCAGCCTTCATTCGCCTTCCCAGCCCTTGTGACGCTCCACTAAGGTCAGCCATCGTCCTCCGCCTGTTCCACCGTTCAGGTCTTGGTGGGATTGCTCTTTGTCAGAGACCCCCCCCCCCCCCTCGACCTTACCGCCATGGGTGGCCCTACCAGGAGCATAGCTCCAGAGGGCATCGCTCTCAGGATCTCAGGACCACACAAGCTTCTCCACCACGGACAAGGTGACAATCCACGGACAGGGTGACAATTACCCCGTGCACTAACACTCCCCTACACACTACGGACAATTTACAGAAGCCAATTAACCTGCAAACCTATACGTCTTTGGAATGTGGCAGGAAATTGGAACACCCGGGGAAAACACACGTGGTCACAAGAACGACGTGCAAACTCCACACGGACAGCAGCCGCAGACAGGATTGAGGAAGGACATTCTTGCTATTGAGGGAGTGCAGCGTAGGTTTACAAGGTTAATTCCCGGGATGGCGGGACTGTCATATGAGGAAAGACTAGGATTGTATTCACTGGCGTTTAGAACGATGAGGGGGGGGGGGGGTCTTCTCGGGTTTGCGGGACTGTCATATGCTGAGAGAATGGAGCGGCTGGGCTTGTATACTCTGGAGTTTAGAAGGATGAGAGGGTATCTTATTGAAACATATAAGATTATTAAGGGTTTGGACACGCTAGAGGCAGGAAACATGTTCCCGATGTTTGGGGAGTCCAGAACCAGGGGCCACAGTTTAAGAATAAGGAGTAAGCCATTTAGAACGGAGATGAGGAAACACTTTTTCACACAGAGAGTTGTGAGTCTGGAATTGTCTGCCTCAGAGGGCGGTGGAGGCCGGTTCTCTGGATACTTTCAAGAGAGAGCTAGATAGGGCTCTTAACCATAGCGGAGTCAGGGGATATGGGGAGAAGGCAGGAACGGGGTACTGATTGTGGATGATCAGCCATGATCACATTGAATGGCGGTGCTGACTCGATGGGCAGAATGGCCTACTCCTGCACCTATTGTCTATTGAACCAGGGTCTCTGGCGCTGTGAGGCAGCAACTCTACCGCTGTGCCACTGTGCCGCCCGAAACTGATACCCTGTTTTCTTTTTCGATCTACTTTTGCCCATACACCTGTTAATTATTTTTTTAAGAAGGAACTGCAGATGCTGGAAAATCGAAGGTAGACAAAAGTGCTGGAGAAACTCAGCGGGTGCAGCAGCATCTATGGAGCGAAGGAAATAGGCAACGTTTCGGGCCGAAAGTCTGATGAAGGGTTTCGGCCCGAAACGTTGCCTATTTCCTTCGCTCCATAGATGCTGCTGCACCCGCTGAGTTTCTCCAGCACTTGTGTCCACCTGTTAATGCCCCCCCCCCCGCCCCCTCTCCTGTACCCACCTGTCACTTGCCCAAAACGTCAGTTAACCAGAGATGCTGCCTGGCCTGCTGTTACTCCAGCACTTTGTCTCTTTTTACGTTAACCAGCATTTGCAGTCCCTTGTTTCTACGCCCGCCTTTGTGAAGCAGGGGGAGGGAGACCTGAACATCCAAGGGGGGGGGGGGGATGCCAACATGATGACAGGGAGAACGTGCAAACACCACGCAGACAGCACCAGAGGTAAGGATTGAACCAGGCGTTGCTTGTGTTTATGAGTGGGAAGGAACTGCAGATGCCGGTTTGCACCACAGACAGACTCAAAGTGCTGGAGTAACTCAGCAGGACAGGCAGCATGTCTGGAGAGAAGGAATGGGTGACGTTACGGGTACGAAGAAGGGTCTCAACCCGAAACGTCACCCATTCCTTCTCTTCAGAGACGCTGCCCGTCCCGCTGAGTTACTCCAGCATTCTGTGTCTAACTTTGTGTCTATGTTCGGTATAAACCAGCAGCATCTGCAGTTCTTTGTTTCTGCAACTGAAGTACCTATTGCACTGTATTTCTCTGTGGAAACCTAAGGGTTAACGGGAGCTGGGCGGGGACATGGGTTTCCATGGTGACTCCAATGAGTAACATGTACACTAAGCGCTTGCCTGCGGCTAGTGTGGGAGTACTGTATTTTCTGGCCTTTGCCCCACCTCACCCCTCCCTCCGCACACACCTTGCTTTGCATGTCCCAGGGTGTGAGTAAGATTGGGTGGTGGGGATTCCTGTAGGAACCCACCCTCCAGAATGAAAGTTAAAGGTAGCGTGGGACCCGAATACGGCACATCCCGAATCAATCTCAAACCTTTTACTTTACTTTATTCAATAGACAATAGGTGCAGGAGTAGGCCATTTGGCCCTTCGAGCCAGCACCGCCATTCAATATGATCATGGCCTATCATCCCCAATCAGTACCCCGTTCCTGCCTTCTCCCCATATCCCCATGTCTCCGCTATCTTTAGGAGCCCTATCTAGCTCTCTCTTGAAAGTATCCAGAGAAACGGCCTCCACCGCTCTCTGAGGCAGAGGATTCCACAGACTCACAACTCTCTGGGTGAAAAAGTGTTTCCTCGTCTCCGTTCTAAATGGCTTACCCCTTATTCTTAAACTGTGGCCCTTGGTTCTGGACTCCCCCAACATCGGGAGCATGTTTCCTGCCTCTAGTGTGTCCAAGCCCTTAATAATCTTATATGTTTCAATGAGATAGCCTCTCATCCTTCTAAACTCCAGAGTGTACAAGCCCAGCCGCTCCATTCTCTCAGCATATGACAGTCCCACCATCCCGGGAATTAACCTGGTGAACCTACTTCACTTGTAGAAACAGGGTGGACACAGGCCTCACGCTACCTCTAACATTCTTCCGGGAGGGTGGGTTTGTACAGGAACCCACTCCCAATCTCACTCACAGGCCCTTCGGTCCACCGAGTCCGTGCCGAACAACAATTTGGTTCTGTCCTACACAGTCGGGACATTTTTGTTACAGAAGCCAATTAACCCACAAGCCTACATGTCTTTGGAATGTGGGAGGAAATCACGGGCAAGGGCAAGGGCATCCACGGTTAGCGCAGCGGTAGAGTTGCTGCCTCACAGCGAATGCAGCGCTGGAGACCCCGGTTCGATCCCGACTACGGGTGCTGTCTGTATGGAGTTTGTACGTTCTCCCCGTGATCTGCGTCGGTTTTCTCCGAGATCTTCGGTTTCCCCCCACACTCCAAAGACGTGCAGGTTTGTAGGTTAATTGGCTTGATTAGTTGGCTTGATAAAAATGTAAAAATTGTCCAGTATAAAAATTGTCCAGTGTTCAGTGATGCACTACCACAACAAGGTGACAATCCACGGACAGGGTGACAATCCACGGACAGGGAGCACCCAACGAACGTGGGTGAACGTGCAAACTCCATACAGACAGCACCCGTGGTTAGGATCGAACTAAATGAGGCAAATCAAACTGTTAGATGGAGCATTGTGGTCGGAATGGGCGAGTTGGGCCGAAGGGCCTGTTTCCGTGCTGTGTGACTGTAGTTCATCTCCTCTGAGAAGTCGTGATCAGTCCCTGTACTGATCGTGGTTTCGTTTACTTTAGCTTATTGTCACGTATACCTAGGTAGAGTGAAAAGTGTCTTGTTCCGTGTTGTGCAGTCAGCAAAAGACTATACATTATGAAAATCACGGCGCCCACAGTGTACAGATAGAGGATGAAGGGAATAACGTTGCCTGTTTAACCCCATTGCTTGTCGCAATTTACTTCCATTCTCAGCTTCAGTTCATGTTCACTAATTATCAACATTAGGTTAGGTAAGGGGGAGGTACAGAGAGACCTGGGTGTCCTTGTACACCGGTCACTGAAAGTTGGCGTGCAGGTCCAGCAGGCAGTGAAGAAAGCTAATGGAATGTTGACCTTCATAACAAGGGGATTTCAGTATAGAAACATGGAAACATAGAAAATAGGCGCAGGAGAAGGCCATTCGGCCCTTCGAGACTGCACCGCCATTCAATATGATCATGGCTGATCATCCAACTCAGTATCCTGTACCTGCCTTCTCTCCATACCCGCTGATCCCTTTAGCCACAAGGGCCACATCTAACTCCCTCTTAAATATAGTCTATGAACTGGCCTCAACTACCTTCTGTGGCAGAGAGTTCCAGAGATTCACCACTCTCTGTGTGAAAAATGTTTTTCTCATCTCGGTCCTAAAATATTTCCCACTTATCCTTAAACTGTGACCCCTTGTTCTGGACTTCCCCAACATCGGGAACAATCTTCCTGCATCTAGTCTGTCCAACCCCTTAAGAATTTTGTAAGTTTCTATAAGATTCCCTCTCAATCTTCTAAATTCTAGCGAGTACAAGCCAAGTCTATCCAGTCTTTCTTCATATGAAAGTCCTGACATCCCAGCAATCAATCTGGTGAACCTTCTCTGTACTCCCTATGTGGCAAGAATGTCTTTCCTCAGATTTGGAGACCAAAACTGTACGCAATACTCCAGGGGTGGTCTCACCAAGACCCTGTACAACTGCAGTAGAACTTCCTGCTCCTATACTCAAATCCTTTTGCTACGAATGCTAACATACCATTTGTTTTCTTCACTGCCTGCTGCAGCTGCATGCCTACTTTCAATGACTGATGTACCATGATACCCAGGTGTCGTTGCATCTCCCATTTTCCTAATCGGCCAACATTCAGATAATAGTCTACTTTCCTGTTTTTGCCACCAAAGTGGATAACCTCACATGTATCCACATTATACTGCATCTGCCATGCATTTGCCCACTCATCCAACCTATCCAAGTCACCTTGCAGCCGCCTAGCATCCTCCTCACAGCTAACACTGCCCCCCCCCCCCAGTTTCGTGTTATCCGCAAACTTGGAGATGTTGCATTCAATTCCCTTGTCCAATTCATTAATATATTGTAAATAGCTGGGGTCCCAGCACTGAGCCTTGCGGTACCCCACTAGTCACTGCCTGCCATTCTGAAACGGACCCGTTTAATCCTACTCTTTGCTTCCTGTCTGCCAGCCAGTTCTCTATCCACATCAATACTGAACCCCCAATACCATGTGCTTTAAGTTTGTATACTAATCTCTTATGTGGGACCTTTTCGAAAGCCTTCTGAAAGTCCAGATATAACACATCCACTGGTTCTCCCTTATCCACTCTACTAGTTACATCGTCGAAAAATTCTATAAGATTCGTTAGACATGATTTACCTTTTATAAATCCATGCTGACTTTGTCCAATGATTTCATCACTTTCCAAATGTGCTGCTATCCCATCTTTAATAACGCACTAGCAGTTTCCCCACTACCGATATTAGACTAACTGGTCTGTAATTCCCCGTTTTCTCTCTCCCTCCCTTTTTAAAAAGTGGGGTTACATTAGCTACCCTCCAATCCTCAGGAACTACTCCAGAATCTAAAGAGTTTTGAAAAATTATCACTAATGTATCCACTATTTCTGGGGCTACTACCTTAAGTACTCTGGGATGCAGCTTATCTGGCCCTGGGGATTTATCGGCCTTTACTCCATTCAATTTACCTAACACCACTTCCCGGCTAACCTGGATTTCACTCAGTTCCTCCATCTCACTTGACCCCCGGTCCCCTGCTATTTCCGACAGATTATTTATGTCTTCCTCAGTGAAGACAGAACCAAAGTAGTTATTCAATTGGTCTGTCATGTCCTTGTTCCCCATGATCAATTCACCTGTTTCTGACTACAAGGGACCTACATTTGTTTTAACTAATCTTTTTCTCTTCACATATCTATAAAAACTTTTGCAGTCAGTTTTGATGTTCCCTGCCAGTTTTCTTTCATAATCTATTTTCCCTTTCCTAATTAATTGAGGTGTGGCTTGGATTAAGATCGCCTGCTATTGTTCAAGTTTCTCTGAATTCCTATTGCTATGTCATCATTCAATAGACTGGTTGCATACAATGAGTGGTGATTAACTGCATGCACGCACTTGGTGGTTCCATTAGATAGAAGTGCAGAAAATAGGGTGTAAACTCATTTTAAGGCTATGACGTCACTCACTTCAGGTCCCAACTGGTGTGATGATTCGGGTGGATCTGTGAAATGGGAGGGTGAGGATGTGTTTTGGGGGAAGGGAGGGGTGGGAAGGTTGGTTTAAAGTTCTCAATGTGGAAAACAAGGCAAACTGGCAGGGAATTCCACAAATTCACAACTCTCTGGGTGAAAAAGTTTTTTCTCGCCTCAGTCTTAAATGGCCTCCCCTTTATTCTAAGACTGTGGCCCATGGTTCTGGACTCGCCGAACATTGGGAACATTTTCCTGCATCTAGCTTGTCCAGTCCTTTTATGATTTTATATGTTTCTACAAGATCCCCCTTTTTGTTACGGAAACAAAATGTTTAAGAAAGAACTGCAGATGCTGGAAAATTGTAGGAAGACAAAAATGCTGGAGAAACTCAACGGGTGAGGCAGCATCTATGGGGTAGAGGTGAATCGGAAAGTGCCACAGCTTTATGGAACGACCGTTCAGAAGCCTGACAACAGAGGGGAAGAAGTTGCTCATGGGTTTGGTCGTGTGCCCTCCTTTCAAGCTTCTGTATCTTCTGTCTGGTGTTAGTGGGGAGAACAAGGAAGGGTGGGAAGGGGGAAGATTTAATAGGAACCCGAGAAGTAACTTTTTCAGACAGAGGGTGGTAGGCTGAGAGAATGGAGCGGATGGGCTTGTATACTCTGGGATTTAGAAGGTTGAGAGGGGATCTTATTGAAACATGTAAGATTATTAAGGGTTTGGACACGCGAGAGGTAGGAAACATGTTTCCGATGTTGGGGGAGTCCAGAACCATGGGGCCACAGTTTAAGAATAAAGGGTAAGCCATTCAGAACGGAGATGAGAAAACACTTTTTCACACTTGAATTTGAGGCAGAGAATTCCACAGACTCACAACTCCCTGGGTGAAAAAGCGTTTCCTCATCTCCGTTCTAAATGGCTTACCCCTTATTCTTAAACTAGCAAGCTATCTTGAAAGTATTCAGAGACCCGCCCTCTGAGGCAGAGGGCGATGGAGGCTGGTTCTCTGGATAGATTCAAGAGAGAGCGAGATAGGGCTCTTAAAGATAGTGGAGTCAAGGGATATGGGGAGAAGGCAGGAACGCGGTACTGATTGGGGATGATCAGCCAGGATCACATGGCTGATCCTGCACCTATTGTCTGTTGTCTATTGTCTAGTGTAGCTGGGACATGTTGGCCGGTATGGACAAGTTGGGCCGAAGGGCCTACTCCTGCACCTATTGTCGATTGTCTATTGTATGTGGAACGAGCTGCCAGATGAGGCAGGTATTATCACAACATTTACAAAGCTCCTGGTTTGTTGGGAGTGGATGAGAACGTATGATAACAACGAACTAGTGTGAGCAGGTGATCAAGGGTCAGGTGGTCTTGATAGGCCTGTTTTCAGGCTGTATCTCTAAACGAAACCAAACCATAAAAACCGGAGTTAGACAAAAGTGCTGGAGAAACTCAGCGGGTGAGGCAGCATGTATGGAACGAGGGAAATAGGCTAAGTTTCGCGGCGAGACCCTTCTTCAGACTGATGTGAGGTGGGGGGGGAGAAGAAAGGAAGAGGTGGAGACAGTCGGCAATGGGAGAGCAGGGAAGGGGAGGAGAAAGCAGGGACTACCTGAAATTATAGAAGTCAATGTTCATACCGCTGGGGTGGAAACTGCCCAAGTGAAATATGAGGTGCTGCTCCTCCAATTTACGGTGGTCCTCACTCTGTCCATGGAGGAGGCCCAGGACAGAAAGGACGGATTGGGAATGGGAGGGGGAGTTGAAGTGCTGAGCCACCGGGAGATCAGGTTGGTTATTGCGAACCGAGCGGAGGTGTTGGGCGAAGCGATCGCCAAGCCTGCGCTTGGTCTCACCGATGTAGAACAGCTGACATCTAGAGCAGCGGATGCAATAGATGAAGTTGGAGGAGGTGCAGGTGAACCTCTGCCGGCCATGTGGCCTGAACTACCCTCAGAATATAAAGGCTTTGCATTGTCTCCTCTGGTTCGGATACTTTTATTATGAATAAAATTAACTTACACATTTTTCATCAAACAATAAATACATCTCAGCAAAAATATCAGCATCAATAAATACATCTCAATTCATCCATTTGTGAAACAGTGAAGTAAGTAAAATTTTAAATACAAAATTTTAAACCTAATATCTTAAACCATAGAACATAGAAAATAGAACAGTACAGTACAGGAATGGGCTCTTCGGCCCACAATGTCTGCGCTGAACTAACCCAGCTGCGTGTACATGATCCACCTCCATATCCCTCCTTTCCCTGCATATCCATAAATACAGTATGTACATCAAAGCCTGTTAAACACCACTATTGTATCTGGCCTCTTCCTTTCTTCTCTCCCCCCCCCCCCCCCCCCCCCCACCCTGCATCAGTCTGAAGAAGGGTTTCGGCCCGAAACGTTGACTATTTCCTTCGCTCCATAGATGCTGCCGCACCCGCTGAGTTTCTCCAGCATTTTTGTCTACCTTCGATTTTCCAGCATCTGCAGTTCCTTCTAGAACCCCTTAGCACCATTTTCCAGGCACCTACTACCTTCTGTAAAAACCTTGTCCTGCACAATTGCTCTTATACTTTTCCCCTCTGACCATAAAACTACAAGAAAAACACTATTGAACTCTGTCGGTGGTAATTACAGCGAACTTTGTTCTGGTTGAGCAGCAGAGGTGTAGTTTTAATCTGATATTGCCTGCAGGAGATCCAAGTCTGATTTTCCTTTCTGGGTGAGTCAGGGAGTTAAGTGAAATCTGATCCGCCTTTCTTTCTGTGCTTGTGGAATGCTTTCTCCGAAAATTCCTGTGGCCTGTGTTAAAACTAAACCAGCCTGATCTCCAGCCTGAGGAAAGGTTCTGAAATGTCCCACTTGCGCGACTTTTTCGGCGACTGCCGGCACCCGTCAAAGGTCACCGAAAAATTTCACCATGTTGAAAATTCAGCGGCAACCAGAAATACATAGAAAACATAGAAAATATGTGCAGGAGGAGGCCATTCGGCCCTTCGAGCCAGCACCGCCATTCATTGTGATCATGGCTGATCGTCCCCAATCGATAACCCGTGCCTGCCTTCTTCCCATATCCCTTGAATCCACTAGCCCCTAGAGCTCTATCAAACTCTCTCTTAAATCCATCCAGTGACTTGGCCTCCACTGCCCCCTGTGGCAGGGAATTCCACAAAATCAAAACTCTCTGGGTGAAAACGTTTTTTCTCACCTCAGTCTTAAATGGCCTCCCCTTTATTCTAAAACTGTGGCCCCTGGTTCTGGACTCGCCGAACATTTGGAAAATGTTTCCTGCATCTAGCTTGTCCAGTCCTTTTATAATTTCTCACAGAGAAAACACTTCACAGTCCTGGCTACACATGAAAATAAAATAAAATAAAATAAATAAAAACTAAACTAAACTAAAATTCAACTCAACTCAACTGCAAAGCTACTAATAGCCTTAACGTCAACTTAAATGTGAGCAGTCGCCAACAAATATACAATGAATTATTAGGTGAATAGACCATAATAGTACACGCCAAAGTACCCAGTGCAACCTTATACAAAGGACATAGTATCTCAGTGATGAGCATTGGATAAGAGAATACATCTCAATGGTTTCCTGGAGAGGTCTTTGAGTTTAATGCTTGACTCTCCTTTCAGAGCCTCGGTCTTCAGACATCCCAGGGGCTGGGTTGAAGGAGGTCATCCTCCCAGCTGGTACGGGTTTGAACACCAACGCAAGCACCTCCAGCGCTCACCAGTAGGAGGCAACGTTGATGAGAATCTTCATGGCCATGGAGAAGCAGGGGACCTGCCCGACAGTGTAGGCCAGCGATCTGGTGGGGGCCTTCAGGGCGAAGAGGTAGGCCACTGTGTGGACCACTCTGGCCAGGAAGAAGATGCGGAAGTGGATCCTGGCAATGGAAGGGCTGGGGTCCAGGAGGCAGTAGACAACACCCAGGAATAGGAACGGGAAGATGCACTCCATGTCGTTGCGATGAGCTCTGCAGCAACGGAAAATAGAGAGTTTTCAAGAAAGAGTTAAGGGCCTGTCCCACTCAGGAGACCTAAACAGCAACCTCTGGTGGCCTTGCTCGCCACCCAAGGTTTCCATGAGGTCACCAGAGGTTTTGGTCACTCTCCCTAATGGTCAAAAGTGGTTTCCACGTGGTCGGGGCTTCATCTAGGTTGCTGCTATTTTTTCATCATGATTAAAACCGGCCTTGATATAAAATAGGTTGACGTTTTAAAATCGATAATTGTTTAGTCGCATGTCTAGTCGAAGCCGGTTTCTTCATAGTCGAGGAAGGTTTTCAACATATGCGTGGAGGTGTTAGGAGGTTGCAGGTCACCTCGACCTTGATTTTTTTTTGGGTGGCGGGCAAGTTTACCAGAGGTTGCTGTTTAGGTCTCCTAAGTGGGGCAGGCCTTAGATATAGCTCTTAGGGCTAATGGAATCAAGAGATATGGGATACTGATTTTAGATGATCAACCATCATCATATTGAATGGCAGTGCTTGCTCTAAGGGCCGAATGACCTCCTGAATGCCCACCAATTTTTCAATGTTTCTAAAAAGGGACGGGTTAGTCGATGGTGGAGGAAGGAACTGCAGATGCTGGTTTAAACAGAAGATAGACACATTAACCTGGAGTAACTCAGCGGGACAGGCAGCATCTCTGGAGAGAAGGATTAGGTGACGTTTCGGGTCAGGTCTGAAGAAGGGTCTCGACCCAAAGCATCACCGATTCCTTCTCTCCAGAGATGCCGTCTGACTCGCTGAGTTACTCCAGCTTTTTGTGCCTGTCTTCGGGTTAGTCGATGGGTCACCCAGAGGAGGGAGCCAGCGATGGTGGATGCAAGGCCAGTATGAGAGTGAACTTAATGAAAGTGAAGTGGATCAGGGGCCACTCATAAAACTAAGGGCGCTGACTGGACTTTGGAATGGCACCAAAACATAGTAAATACTGCCCAGTCGATCATCGGCTCTGACCTTCCCACCATCGAGAGGATCTATCGCAGTCGCTACCTCAAAAGGCTGCCACCATCATCAAGGACCCACACCATCCTGGCTACACACTCATCTCTCCGCTGCCTTCAGGTAGAAGGTACAGGAGCCTGAAATCTGCAACATCCAGGTTCAGGAGCAGCTACTTCCCCACAGCCATCAGACTATTAAACACAACATCAAACAAACTCTGAACTATAATAGCCTATTGCACTATATCTATTTATTTATGTGTGTGTATATATTAGATTAGATTAGATTAGATTACTTGTCATTTGAACCTCAGAGAGGCTCAAACGAAACTCCGTTTCCACAGCCATACAAACAAAACAATTCCTACACGACACACAAACAATTCAATTTACAGAAAAAAATCCATCACAGTGAATCTCCTCCTCACTGTGCTGGAAGGCAAAGTCTTTTCTCTCATATATATATATATGGTCTATGGTATATAGACACACTGAACTGTTCTGTATTTGTGCCTACAATACTCTGTTGTGCTGCAGCAAGCATGAATTTCATTGTCCTATCTGGGACACATGACAATAAACTCTCTTGACTTGACTTGACTGTTGCACGCAGTGTTTGCAGGAACCAGTGATCACCGGGGATAATGGTTAGGTGAGGCAATACTTTACTGAAATGTGTGCAAAAAAACAATCACTGTCTTTGCACATTGACATTAGAGCACAATTGAATCATTAATTATCGACCCATGAATAACATTTGGAAGATTTTTTGTTTAAATTGTTTAATTTAGAGCTGCAGCATGGAAATAGGTCATTTTATTCAATTTCTTAACCTTTTATCTTTTCGTCTCAGGCCTTTGTTTCACATTTGGAAAGGGAGAGGGGGAGGCGGAGTTAGAGGGGAGAAGAAACGAATGAATGAATGAATGAATGAATCAGTTTATTGGCCAAGTATTCACATACAAGGATTTGCCTTGGTGCTCCGCCCGCAAGTGCCAACATGACATACAGTGACAGTTAGGAATGACACATAAAACATCAATAATTAAATATTATTGATTAAACACGTGAATTTAATAAAATACCAGAGCAAAGGGAGGCTACAGATTTTTGGTTATTGAGTAGAGCTACTACTCGTGGGGAAAAACGCTGTTTTTATGTCTGGCTGTGGCAGCTTTGACAGTCCGGAGTCGCCTTCCAGAGGGAAACGGTACCGGGAGAGAGGGAAGGGAGGAAGTGGGGACTGGGGAGGGGGAAATGGATGGGGGGGGTGAAAAAGGGGGCAGTGGGGGAGGGGTAAATGGTCAACTGCAAACCAGGTTATCTGACGATAGACACAAAAAGCTGGAGTACCTCAGCGGGACAGGGTCATGTCAAGTCAAGAGAGTTTATTTTCATGTGGTCCCAGATAGGACAATGAAACTCTTGCTTGCTGCAGCACAACATAGTGTTGTAGGCATAAATACAGAACAGATCAGATCAGTGCGTCCATATACCATCGAATATATATATATATACATATATACACACATAAATAAACAGATGAAGTGCAATAGGCTGTTATAGTTCAGAGTTTGTTTGAAGTTGTGTTTAATAGTCTGATGGATGTGGGGAAGCAGCTGTTCCTGAACCTGGATGTTGCAGAACCTGGAGGCAGCATCTCTGGAGAGAAGGAATGGGTGACGTTTCGGGTCGAGACCCCTCTTCAAACTCTGAGTCTCAGTCCTCTGAGGCCCGTTCATCAGTCCCTGAGACCTCTCCTCCCCTTCAGACTCAGAGTCTGGAGAAGGGTCTCGGCCCGAAACGTCACCCATTCCTTCCCTCCAGAGATGCCGCCTGTCCCGCTGAGTTACTCCAGCACTTTGTGACTGTCTTTGGTTTAAACCAGCATCTGCAGTTCCAGGTTATCTGGTGGCGAGGTTAACAGAGAGAGCTGATGGAGAAGGGCATATTCAAGTCTTGCATTAAATACAGCAGGGCACACTGGACGGGCAGTCCCCATATTTATGTATGAACCGAGGGGTCTTCGAGTGTCACCCGCGCTGGTGTCCTCTTGAAATGAGTGGGTTCTGGGTCCCTGAAGATCTCGAGTCCAGGCCAGAGACAGAACAATGGCAGAGTCCGAGGGAAGGTCTGAGTGTGGCCACTCGACCATTTGGCCCCGCAAGAAGCAACTATCCCACGCAGCTTTGGTCTCCAAAGGTGAGGAAGAACATTCTGGCTCAAAACTTCAACACCCCCTCCCATTCCGTATTCGAACTCTCTGTCCTGGGTCTCCTCCATGGCCAGAGCGTGCAACACCGGAAATTGGAGGAAATGCACCTCATATACCGCTTGGGTAGTCTGCATCCTGGGGGCTTGAACATTGAATTCTCCCAATTTTGCTAGCCCTTGCTGTCTCCTCCCCTTCCTCAGCCCTCTGGCTGTCTCCTCCCATCCCTCAGTCCTCGGGCTCCTCCTCCGCCTTTTTCCTTTGTTCTCCCCACCCCCCATCAGTCTGAAGAAGGGTTTCGGCCCGAAACGTTGCCTATTTCCTTCGCTCCATAGATGCTGCTGCACCCGCTGAGTTTCTCCAGCATTTCTGTGTACCTAGGACATTCTTGCTATTGAGGCAGCGCAGGTTCACCACGTTAATTCCCGGGATGGCGGAACTGTCATATGTTGATAGAATGGAGCGACTGTGCTTGTACACTCTGGAGTTTAAAAGGTTGAGAGGGGATCTTATTGAAACATATTAGTTTATTAAGGGTTTGGACACGCTAGAGGCAGGAAACATGTTCCTGATGTCTCACCAATGCCTTGTACAATTGTAATGTTAAAATTGTACAAGGCATTGGTGAGGCCAATTCTGGAGTATGGAGTACAATTTTGGTCGTCTAATTATAGGAAGGATGTCAACAAAATAGAGAGAGTACAGAGGAGATTTACTAGAATGTTGCCTGGGTTTCAGCAACTAAGTTACAGAGAAAGGTTGAACAAGTTAGGTCTTTATTCTTTGGAGCGCAGAAGGTTAAGAGGGGACTTGATAGAGGTCTTTAAATTTATGAGCGGGTTAGACAGAGTGGACGTGGATAAGCTTTTCCCATTGAGAGTAGGGAAGATTCAAACAAGGGGACATGACTTGAGAATTAAGGGACAGAAGTTTAGGGGGAACATTAGGGGGAACTTCTTTACTCAGAGAGCGGTAGCTGTGTGGAATGAGCTTCCAGTGGAAGTGGTGGAGGCAGGTTCGATGTTATCCTTTAAAAATAGATTGGATGGGTATATGGACTGGAAAGGAATGGAGGGTTATGGTCCGAGTGCAGGTAGATGGGACTAGGGGGAAGTAAGAAGAAAGAAGGGGGGGGGAGTGTTCGGCACGGACTTGAAGGGCCGAGATGGCCTGTTTCCGTGCTGTTATGGTTATATGGTTATATGGTTATATGATGTTGGGGGGAGTCCAGAACCAGGGGCCACAGTTCAGGAATAAGGGAGAATGGAGATGAGGAATGACATTTTCACCCAGAGAGTTGTGAATCAGTGGAATGCTCTTCCTCAGCAAGCAGTGGAGGCCAATTCTCTGGATGCTTTCAAGAGAGAGTTAGATCGAGCTCTTAACGATAGCGGAGTCAGGGTATATGGGGAGAAGGCAGGAACGGGATACTGATTGTGGATGATCAGCCACGATTGCAGTGAACGGCGGTGCTGGCTCGAAGGGGCCTAATGGCCGACTCCTGCACCTATTGTCTATTGTCCTCACCTCCGGCAACGCTCCACCGTTGGGTCGGTCCGGTGGAACTTCAGGCCACCGTGTCTCAGGGAATCCTCCGGGTTAGCGAAAGCCTGCGGGCGAGAGTGGGGGGGGGAAACTTAGTCAGACAGGAGACAGCGTTATTACCCCAGGAGCTTTCCCAAATCATCTCCCCCCCCCCCATCCCCCCGCCCATCCCTGAAGGATTCTTCAGTTGGACCAGCGAGGATGTGTCTCATCAAACACTGAACGACGTTCAGGTCGGGTCCTTCTCAAAGCCTGAAGAAGCGCCCCGACTAATAACGAAGGTAGACACAAAATGCTGGAGTAACTCAGCGGGTGAGGCAACATCTCTGCAGAGAACGTTTCGTCGCATCTAATCCTCCAATACTTTCGCCACCTCCAACGGGATCCCACCACTGGCCGCGTCTTCCCATCTCCACCCCTTTCTGCTTTCCGCAGAGACCGTTCCCTCCGAAACTCCCTGGTCAACTCGTCCCTTCCCACCCAAACCACCCCCTCCCGGGTAATTTCCCCTGCAATCGCAGGAGATGCAACACCTATCCCTTTACATCCCCCCCTCGACTCCATCCGAGGACCCAGACAGTCTTTCCAGGTGAGGCAGAGGTTCACCTGCACCTCCTCCAACCTCATCTACTGCATCCGCTGTTCCAGGTGTCAACTTATCTACATCGGTGATACCAAGCGCAGGCTCGGTCTGAACTGAACACCTCCGCTCAGTCCCTTTTAACCTACCTGATCACCCGGTGACTCAGCACTTCAACTCCCCCTCCCATTCCCAATCTGACCTTTCTGTCCTGGGCCTCCTCCATGGCCAGAGTGAGTCCCACCGCAAATTGGAGGAGCAGCACCTCATATTTCGCTTGGCTAGTTTACACCCCAGCGGTATGAACATTGACTTCTCTAACTTCAGATAGCCCTTGCTTTCCCTCTCTCCATCCTCTTCCCAGTTCTCCCACCAGTCTTACTGTGTCCGACTACATTCTATCTCCGTCCCGCCCCCTCCCCTGACATCAGTCTGAAAAAGGGTCTCCACCCGAAACGTCGCCCATTCCTTCTCTCCAGAGATGCTGCCTGTCCCGCTGAGTTACTCCAGCAATTTGTGTCTACCTTCGATTTAATCCATCATCTGCAGTTCTTTCTTACCGACTAATAACGATATGTTTAAGAAGGAACTGCAGATGCTGGAACAATCGAAGGTAGACAAAAATGCTGGAGTAACTCAGCGGGTGAGGCAGCATCTAGGGAGCGAAGGAATGGGCGACGTTTCGGGTCGAGACCCTTCTTTAGACTAATGACTAATAACGATATGTCCATTCCCTCCACAGGTGCTGCCTGACCCGTTGAGTTACTCCAGCAGTTATTTTTGTTTCGTTCAAGATTGCAGCATTTGCAGTTTCACGTGTTTCAACTGTTGAGTTAATTCCTGACAATAGATAATAGACAATAGACAATAGGTGCAGGAGTAGGCCATTCGGCCCTTCGAGACAGCACTGCCATTCAATGTGATCATGGCTGATCATCCCAATCAGTACCCCGTTCCTGCCTTCTCCCCATATCCCCTGACTCCGCCACCTTTAAGAGCCCTATCTAGCTCTCTTGAAAGCATCCAGAGAACCTGCCTCCACCGCCCTCTGAGGCAGAGAATTCCACAGACAAAGGGCATCGCTAACTAAACCACCCTTCCCTACCCCTGCTATAACACCAACGAGAGATTAGATCCCATCAACATTAACACGGCTGAGGCGCTCGTCAATAACGCAAAGGATTAAGTATTTTAGAGAGTTATTACCTTCTTGCGAAGCCTGACTTGGCCAGTCAGGATCGCGACAGCGAACATCTTAACCAGTAAGAGCCCCGAGTAGAAAACGTACGAGCAAAATGCGTCGTTCTGGAAGTTCAGGGTCATCTTTGCTGAAAGGAGCGGTCTGGCTCGGCGTTCGTCTCCTTTCTCGTTTATAGCTGTGGAGAGAAGGCGGGGAGTAGGGCTGGAATGAGGCGTCACGTTTCCTTCCACCTGCCACGACTTGTGCAAGAGACCGGTTGTGATGGGATGCAACAGAAAATAAAAATCGCCCCGAGGCAAGACATCATTAATCAGAGAGAAAGGAGTGCTTCAGTTACAACAGCGAAAGTTGCTGTTACAACAGCAGAAACAATTTTCTCTTCAAACTTTCTCCGTTGGACAGAGGATAGACTGTGGATGTGGAGAGAATATTTCCACTAGTGGGAGAGTCTCGGACCAGAAGCCACAGCCTAACAATTAAAGGACATACTTTCAGAAAGCAGATGAGAAGGAATTTCTTTAGTCAAGGGCTTGTCCCACTTGGGCGTCATTGGCATGTCACGCAGTTGGCGCGTGTAGAATTTGTGAATCCCAAAATTCTGGGACTGACTGAATGACTGACTGACTGACTGACTGACTCACTGACTGACTGACTGACTAACTAACTAGCTGACTAACTGACTAACTGACTAACTGACTAACTGACGGACCGGCTGACCGGCTGACCAGCTGACCGACTGACTGACTAATTAACCAACTATCCAACTAACTAACTAACCAACTAACCAACTAACCAATTAACTAACCAACTAACTAATTAACTAACCAAGTAACAAACTTACCAATCAACCAACGAAGTAACTAACTGATCAACCAACCAACTAACCAACCAACTAACAAATCAACCACCCAATCACTCACTCACCCAACCACTGACTCACTCACTCACTCACTCACTCACTCACTCACTCACTCACTCACTCACTCACTCACTCACTCACTCACTCACTCACTCACTCACTCACTCACTCATTCTCTCACTCACTCACTCACTCACTCACTCACTCACTCACTCACTCACTCACTCACTCACTCACTCACTCACTCACTCACTCACTCACTCACTCACTCACTCACTCACTCACTCACTCATTCTCTCACTCACTCACTCACTCACTCACTCACTCACTCACTCACTCACTCACTCACTCACTCACTCACTCACTCACTCACTCACCCACTCACTCACTCACTCACTCACTCACTCACTCACTCATTCTCTCACTCACTCACTCACTCACTCACTCACTCACTCACTCACTCACTCACTCACTCACTCACTCACTCACTCACTCACTCACTCACTCACTCACTCACTCACTAACTCACTCATTCACTCACTCACTCACTCACTCACTCACTCACTCACTGACAACAGTGGTGCAGCGGTAGAGTTGCTGCCTTACAGCGGTCGAGATCTGGGTTCGATCCTGACTACGGGTGCTGTCTCTATGGAGTTTGCACGTTCTCCCCGTGACCTGCGTGGGTTTCCTCCCACACTCCAAAGACGTACATGCGTGGCTTTGGTATAAATGTAAATTGTGCCTAGTGTGTGTAAGATAGCGGGGATCGCAGGTCGGCACGGACCCGGTGGGCCGAAGGGACTGTTTGCATGCTGTATTTCTAAACAAAACTAAAATAACTAATTGCGTAATGATTTCCTGACTCTTAGAATTAATGATGGTGAGTAAACCACATGCCTCCTTTACAATTCCATGGACGGATTGTTATTGGAAAAAGAACCTTGCACACATCTAAACCTGTACCTCCCCACCATCGAGAGGATCTATCGCAGTCGCTGCCTCAAAAAGGCTGCCAGCATCATCAAGGACCCACACCATCCTGGCCACACACTCATCTCTCTGCTGCCATCAGATGGAAGGTACAGGAGCCTGTAGACTGCAACGACCAGGTTCAGGAATATCTACTTCCCCACAGCCATCTGACTATTAAACACAACTTCAAACAAACTCTGACCTATAGCAGCCTAATGCACTTTATCTGTTTATTGATGTGTGTATATATTTATTCTATATGGACACAATGATCTGATCTGTGTTTATACCTACTATATTCTGTTGTGCTGCAGCAAGCAAGAATTTCATTGTCCTATCTGGGACCACATGACAATAAACTCTCTTGACTCTTGCCTTGATTTGACAACAGTGGGATCTTCGCAATCTGAACACCTTAGACTACCTTGGCAAGCACCAGTAGATTCTTGGAGTGTGTTTAGAGCACAGGTCCACAAAACCCGGTCCACAGGTTCTTGTACACAGGCCTGATCCTGTCCCTTAAAGGGCTGTCTCACTGTGCGAGTTGACCCACGAGTGACCCCGAGTTTAAAACAAATTTAACTCGTGGTAATCACGTACAATTAACGTAGCGGGAACGTCTGAACTCGTGGACGCAACTTGGCAACTCTTGGTGTTAACGGGAGGTACACGTGAAACTTGTTCTCTTGCAAAAGTTCAAACATGTTTAAACTTTTCCACGAGTAAAATGTACTCTTGTGGTTAAAAATTGAAACATTTAAACTCGTTGTAAGAACTTAGTGGCCCGTGCGTTTAACTTTGTGACTCGTGATTCTACCGTGGGAACTCTTTTTAGAAACAATAATCAGGGACAGAAATATCAGTTACTTAGACTTTTTAAAGATAAATTCTGCTTAACAAAGTTAAGCAAGTTATTGATAAGGTGACAGAGTGGGTTGAAAAGAAAAAATTGCTTGAAGTTTATATATAAATTTGTGTTGTGTTGTGTTGTGTTGAAAAGCTTTTTACTGATCCGTTTGATTCTCACTGTTTGTTTACTTCATTGCACAATAAAAGAGAGTTCTTTGCTATCAAGATCAAATTGATGTCTGGAAGTCTTCATTTTAATATCACTACAAAGTCTCATGAATTGAATGTAATATTCCTTTCATCATAAAACACAAAATAGAGGAAGGCAAAATATATTCACATCTTGATTCTCACAATCATTTGTGAGA
Organism: Malacoraja senta; assembly: GCA_038087875.1. Classification (NCBI taxonomy): domain Eukaryota; kingdom Metazoa; phylum Chordata; class Chondrichthyes; order Rajiformes; family Rajidae; genus Malacoraja; species Malacoraja senta. Next base: position 25,003 of record JAXLNO010005195.1, on the reverse strand, counting down.
TTTAAGGAGAGCTGCCTCATATGCTGTGCTTTTTAAATGTTTAAAATTGTCACCTCTCAGTAGATCAGAAAATAAGACAAAGTCTTATGTGAAACAAATGTCTTGAATGTGAAACAAAGTCTTTATTCTTGTTCAATATAAAAAACGCGTTTTTGCGAATATTGAGAAAAGTAGCACTACAGCAAACACCACTGTCTGAAAAGGGCTTCTCATACATGAAAATCAACAAATGAAGCACAAATAAAAGTATTTC
>JAXLNO010005195.1:0-24550 GCA_038087875.1 Malacoraja senta | reverse complement strand
CATTTTCTACTTGCACCATTGACAGGGCTTGTACTTTCAGAAGATTGCAAATGATTGGAATCCTGTACGGTAGAGGGCTGTGGATATATTCATAGCTGCGATGGATATATGATTTGTGGGGTTAAATTCATGCTCAATTGGGTTCAGCCGGGGAAACTGAGTGAAGGAAAAAGTCTTGATCGCGTTGAACGGTTGGGCGGCACGATAGGCCCATCCACCACACCCCCCCCCCCACCCCCTCGCCCCCACCCGCACCCCCGGAGTATTGTTTCCTATGTCCTGATATTACCAGTTACCATTTTTTACACCCTACCAGCCGTCACGTACAACAAATAATCCTCCGTCATTTTCGCCACCTCCAACGTGTGACCCCACCACTTGCCACATCTTCCCATCTCCTCCCTGTCTGCTTTCCGCAGAGGCCGCTCCCTCCATAACTTCCTAGTAAATTCGTCCCTTCCCACCCGTACCACCCCCTCTCCTGGCACTTTCCCTTGCAACCGCAAGAAATGCTACACTTGTCGCTTTACCTCCCCCCTTGACTCCATTCAAGGACCCAAGCAGACTTTGCAGGTGCGGCAGAGGTTCACCTGCACCTCCTCCAACCTCATCTATTGCATCCGCTGCTCTAGGTGTCAGCTGCTCTACATCGGTGAGACCAAGCGCAGGCTTGGCGATCGCTTCGCCGAACACCTCCGCTCGGTTCGCAATAACCAACCTGATCTCCCGGTGGCTCAGCACTTCAACTCCCCCTCCCATTCCGAATCCCACCTTTCTGTCCTGGGCCTCCTCCATGTCCAGAGTGAGGCCCACCGTAAATTGGAGGAGCAGCACCTCATATTTCGCTTGGGTAGTTTGCACCCCAGCGGTATGAACATGGACTTGTCTAATTTCAGGTAGTCCCTGCTTTCTCCTCCACTTCTCAGCTCTCCCTCAGCCCACTGTTTCCGCCTCTTCCTTTCTTCTTCCCACCCCCGCCCCCCCCCCCCAGCCTCACATCAGTCTGAAGAAGGGTTTCGACCGGAAACGTTGCCCATTTCCTTCGCTCCATCGGTGCTGCCTCACCCGCTGAGTTTCTCCAGCATTTTTGTCTACCTTCGATTTTCCAACATCTGCAGTTCCTTCTTAAACGTTTAGATACGTGGGATGTAATGTTAAAATTGTACAAGGCATTGGTGAGGCCAATTCTGGAGTATGGTGTACAATTTTGGTCGCCAAATTATAGGCAAGATATCAACAAAATAGAGAGAGTACAGAGGAGATTTACTAGAAGGTTGCCTGGGTTTCAGCACCTAAGTTACAGAGAAAGGTTGAACAGGATAGGTCTTTATTCTTTGGAGCGCAGAAGGTTAAGGGGGGACTTGATAGAGGTCTTTAAAATGATGAGAGGGATAGACAGAGTTGACGTGGATAAGCTTTTTTCCATTGAGAGTAGGGAAGATTCAAACAAGAGGACATGATTTGAGAATTAAGGGACAAAAGTTTAGGGGTAACATGAGGGGGGAACTTCTTTATTCAGAGAGTGGTAGCTGTGTGGAATGAGCTTCCAGTGGAAGTGGTGGAGGCAGGTTCGATTTTATCATTTATAAATAAATTGGATAGGTATATGGACGGGAAAGGAATGGAGGGTTATGGTCTGAGTGCAGGTAGATGGGACTAGGTAAGAGTAAGTGTTCGACACGGACTAGAAGGGCCGAGATGGCCTGTTTCCGTGCTGTAATTGTTATATGGTTATATGGTTATATGCTGCCCTAATGATTTTTTCCAGCATCTGCAGTTCTTTCTTGAACATTTGAAAACATGAGATCTTTACCTGATCTGAAACCACTCCTCGATGGGAAAGGAGATGGAGTCGTGAGCCACCATGCACACGTAGGTGAGCGAGCGGTCGACATCGGACATGGGGATGGTCATTTGGCTGGCGGTACTGTAGGACCCGCTGGCGTCCGCCACCACCGGGAAGTTGGTGACCCAGTCCAGCTCCTGCACGCCCCTCTCGGTTTTCCAGGTCACGTAGATGTCGGGCGGGTAGAATCCCGATATGTAGCAGGCTAGAGTCACCGTCTGCGCTTGCACCGAGTTGTCAGACGGAAGTCTGATTGGGGTGATAGTCGGCTGGCGAAAGACCAGGACTGGCAGGAGACAGGAAATAAAACTAATCAAACCATTGGAGGTTAGAGACATGAAGAGTGTTTTATTGTGTGCAGTTTTGGTCCCCGAATGTGAGGAAGGACATTCTTGTTATCGAGGGAGTTCTTGCTATTGAAGTTCACCAGGTTAATTCCCGGGATGGCCGGACTGTCATATGCTGAGAGAATGGAGCGGCTGGGCTTGTATACTCTGGAGTTCAGAAGGATCAGACAATAGCAGTGCAAAATAATGATATGTATAGGTGTGTTTACAGATGTATATATACTGAACATTGTTGTATTTACCATGATGCTTACAGCTGCTGCAAGTAGGGATGTTATTATTCTTTTTTGGGACATATGACAATGTTCGCTCTCTCTCTCTCTCTCTCTCTCTCTCTATCTCTCTCTCTCTCTCTCTCTCTCTCTCTCTCTCTCTCTCTCTCTTTCTCTCTCTCTCTCTCTCTCTCTCTCTCTCTCTCTCTCTCGCTCTCTCGCTCTCTCTCTCTCTCTCTCTCTCTCTCTCTCTCTCTCTCTCTCTCTCTCTCTCTCTCTCAATTGAGGGTTGGGTGTATTTTCACGGCGCGAACAACGGGATGGCGCGGGAGGGGAGAAACGACGAGGCTTCCTACCCCGTGTCTTATTAATGCTTCTGACCACCTCGTCTGGCACCGAAACATGTTGGACCTTGCAGGTGTAGATGCTACCCAGGTTCCACATGTCCGTGGACGTCACCAATTCGCTTCGGGCGCTGTAGGTGCCGTTGTCGTTCCGAATGGGCTCGTAACTTTTGGCTCCATTGACCACCGGATCTCCGTTGACAGACCAGCGGAAGGTGATTTCACCGGGGTAATACCCGGATGCCAGGCAAGAAATGGTGGTCTCCTTCACATCCATTTCCCCGCGGCTCGCTGGCAAAACGTAAACCGCGGGCACCTTGGGGTACTGCCCTGTGGAAAACACAATCACATTGGATTACATAGGCGGTGCTATCGTAACGTTCGAAAAACATTTACAGTAGACTGGTACGTGGAGTAAAGAGGTTCTTCTGCAGTTGTATCGGGCTCTGGTGAGACCACATCTGGAGTATTGTGTACAGTTTTGGTCTTCTAATTTGAGGAAGGACATCCTTGGGATTGAGGCAGTGCAGCGTAGGTTCACGAGATTGATCCTTGGGATGGCGGGACAGTCATATGAGGAAAGATGAAAAGACTAGGCTTGTATTCACTGGAGTTTAGAAGGATGCGGAGGGATCTTATAGAAACATATACAATTATCAAAGGACTGGACAGGCTAGATGCAGGAAAAATGTACTCAATGTTGGGCGAGTCCAGAACCAGGGGCCACAGTCTTAGAATAAAGGGAGGCCATTTAAGATTGAGGTGAGAAAAAACGTTTTCACCCAGGGAGTTGTGAATTTGTGGAATTCCCTGTCACAGAGGGCAGTGGAGGCCAAATCACTGGATGGATTTAAGAGAGAGTTAGATAGAGCTCTAGAGGCTAATCGAATCAAGGGATATGGGGAGAAGGCAGGCACGGGTTATTGATTGGGGACGATCAGCCATGATCACAATGAATGGCAGTGGAGGCTCGAAGGGCCGAATGGCCTCCTCCTGCACCTAACTTCTACGTTTTTGTATATTTGTATGTTTGTATGTTTCTATGTTCTATGTTTCTATGGATAGGATAGATTTAGCGGGCTATGGGCCAAGAGCGGGCAGGTGGGACGAGTGTGCCTGAGGATATGTTGGTCGGCGAAATTGTGCCAAAGGGCCGATGGGTCTCTACTCTCTGGAGTTCAGAAGGATGAGAGAAAACATTGAAACTTACCGCATCGCGAACGGCCTGGAGAGAATGGATATGGGGAGGATGTTTCCACCATTGGGAGAGTCTCGGACTGGGAGCCACAGCCTCAGAATAAAAGGATATACCATTTAGTAAGCAGATGAGGAGGAATTTCCTTAGTCAGAGGACGGTGAACGTGGAAATCGCTGCCACAGAAGGCTGTGGAGACTTTCAATGGATATTTATAAGGCTGAGCGTTGTGTGTGTGGAATTGTCTACCTCGGAGGGCGGTGGAGGCGGTTCTCAGGATATTTTCAAGAGAGAGCTAGATAGGGCTCTTAAAGATAGCGGAGTCAGGGGATATGGGAAGAAGGCAGGGACGGGGTACTGATTGGGGATGATCAGCCATGATCCCATTGAATGGCGGTGCTGGCTCGAAGGGCCGAATGGCCTACTCCTGCACCTATTGTCTATTGTCTATTGAGATAGATTAATTCTTGATTAGTTCTGGTGTAAGGGGTTGTGGGGAGAAGGCAGGAGGATGGGGGTTGAGAGGGAGAGATAGATAAGCCATGATTGAATGGCAGAGTGGACTCGATGGGCCGAATGGCCTAATTCTGGTCCTAGAACGTATGAACATGAGCTTACCAGCATTGCTGACGTGTTTGGAGATGGGCGAATCGAGAGTTTCATGGGCCACATGGCAACTGTAGACGGAGCCCTTGATCCAGTGAGATGTGGCGGTGGACAACTGCTGATCTTGGTGTAGGTGGAGTTGGGCCCCAACAGGGACTCTGAATGCGAGACACCCGCGCTCACCTCCTGCCCGTCTATCGACCAGGTAATGGAGATGGCCTCGGGGTAAAAGTCCTCGGCTACGCAGAGCAAGGCAATCTCCCGCTGCTGAAGAACGTCCTCGGGGCTTGGGTGGTGGAAGTGAACCAGCGGTTGCGACTGGGGTGGTGCTGGAATGAAAGACCCATGTTAACGCATCCGCCGTTTTAGTTGTGTTGGTAGGAACTGCAGATGCTCGTTTGAACCAAAGATAGACTGCGGCTGACCTAGATAAATATGCCACTGCTGTCCCAGAATTTGTCAACACTGCCGCACTGGTGAGAAACATAGAAACATAGAAAATAGGTGCAGGAGGACGCCATTCGGCCCTTCGAGCCAGCACCGCCATTCATTGCAATCATGGCTGATCGTCCCCTATCAATAACCCGTGCCTGCCTTCTCCACATATCCCTTGATTTCACTAGCCCCTAGAGCTCTATCTAACTCTCTCTTAAATCCATCCAGTGATTTGACCTCCACTGCCCTCTGTGGCAGGGAATTCCACAAATTCACAACTCTCTGGGTGAAAACGTTTTTTCTCACCTCAGTCTTAAATGGCCTCCCCTTTATTCTAAGACTGTGGCCCCTGGTTCTGGACTCGCCCAACATTGGGAACATTTTTCCTGCATCTAGCTTGTCCAGTCCTTTTATAATTTTGTATGTTTCTATAAGATGCCCCCTCATCCTTCTCAACTCCAGTGAATACAAGCCTGGTCTTTTCAATCTTCATATGACAGTCCCGCCATCCCAGGGATCAATCCAGTGAACCTACGCTGCACTGCCTCAATCACAAGGATGTCCTTCCTCAAATTAGGAGACCAAAACTACGCAATACTCCGGATGTGGTCTCACCAGAGCCCTATACAACTGCAAGGCAACGCAGCGCCTTTACCACCTCAGGCAGCCGAGGAAATTCAGTCTCTCCGAGGATCCTTCAGTCCTTCTACTCTGGGGCTGTAGAAAGCATCTTGTCCGGTAACAGCTCGATCTGGTTTGGGAACAGCTCTGCCCAGGACAGGAAGGCTCTGCAGAGAGTAGTGCGTTCGGCCGGACACACTATGGGAACTACACTCACCCCCCTGCAGGACCTATACACCATGAGGTGCAGATCCAGAGCCAGCAACATTATGGGGGACCCCTACCCCCCCCCCCAGCAACGGGCTGTTCCAGCTGCTACGGTCAGGCAAACGCCTCCGCTGTCATGCTGCAAAAACAGAGAGGATGAGACGGAGTTTCTTCCCACAGGCCATCAGGACTGTAAACTCTGATCTCACCAGGGTGTAAATACTGTTGTGTCTTTTTGTTAAATGTAAATACTGGTTCTGTTTTGTTCTGTTTTGTTCTGTAGCTTTTTGCACAATCCGCAGGCATTGCCACTTTCATTTCACTGCACATCTTGTATGTGTATGTGACAAATAAATTCGACTTGAAGAATGTTCAGGACCATATCCCAAAGAAGACCAAAATAGACTATTGGCGTATTTCCCGAAGATAGACACAAAAGGCTGGAGTAACGCAGCGGGTCAGACAGCATCTCTGGAGAGAAGGAACAGGTGACGTTTTTGGTCGTGGGTCTCTTAAGGGCCTGTCCCACTTTCACGACCTAAATCACGACCTTTTTTACTCGCGGACATTTTTCATCAAGTTAGAAAAACGCCCGACCTACCTGATGCCACTAGTACCTACGACCAGCATTACGACCTACCCACGACCTCCAACGACCTCGTGACGACCATGCTGCGAGTATGAGTTAAGGAAAAACTCGGCAGAGGTCGTGAATTAGGTTGTGAAAGAGGGACAAAATGTCATTGTTCTATCTAGGACTTATGACAATCAAACTCTCTTGACTCTTGACTCGACTCTTGACCCAAAATGTCACCTATTCCTTTTCTCCAGAGTCTGACCCAGCCACTGAGTTACTCCAGCGTTTTGTGTCTATCAGCTGATATAGTTTTTGTGTTTTTGTTTTAGAGATTCAGCGTGGAAACAGGCCCCTCGGCCCACCCAGTCCGCGCCGACCAGCCCACTAGGCCATTCGAGTATTGTATTCCGGTCCGGGCACGACGTGTTAGGAAATATGTTGTCAAGCAGGAAAAGGTACAGAAAAGATTTGCGAGGATGTTGCCATGGCTGGAGGGTCTGAGCTATAGGGAGAGGTTGAGTAGGCTGGGACTATATTGCTTGGAGCGCAGGAGGATGAGGGGTAACCCTTTCACACAACGGATGGTGGGTGTATGGAACAAGTTGCGAGAGGATGGAGTTGAGGCAGGGACTATCCCAACATTGTTAAGATTGTTAAGGGCTTGGACACGCTAGAAGCAGGAAACATGTACCCGATGTTGGGGGAGTCCAGAACCAGGGGCCACAGTTTAAGAATAAGGAGTAAGCCATTTAGAACGGAGACGAGGAAACACTTTTTTCTCACAGAGAGTGGTGAGTCTGTGGAATTCTCTGCCTCAGAGGGCGGTGGAGGCAGGTTCTCTGGATGCTTTCAAGAGAGAGCTAGATAGGGCTCTTAAAAATAGCGGAGTCAGGGGATATGGGGAAAAGGCAGGAATGGTACTGATTGGGGATGATCAGCCATGATCACATTGAATGGCGGTGCTGGCTCGAAGGGCCAGATGGCCTACTCCTGCACCTATTGTCTAGTGTCTATTGTCTAACATTTAAGAAACAGTTAGACAGGTTTATGGATAGGACCTGTGATTTGGACCAAACCTTGGCAGGTGGGAGTAGTGTAGTAGGGACATTGAAACATAGAAACATAGAAAATAGGTTGAGGATTAGGCCATTCGGCCCTTCGAGCCTGCACCGCCATTCAATATGATCATTGCTGATCATCCAACTCAGTGTCCTGTACCTGCCTTCTCTCCATACCCCCTGGTCCCTTTAGCCACATGTTGGCCGATGTGGGCATGTTGGGCCTAAGTAACTGATTCCACACTGTATCACCCGATCACTCGTTCTATCCTACACACACTCCCTCGAAACTGCACAGCGGCGGCAAACTAGGGTAAAAGGGCCAACAAACCAAAAAGGCGAGGACGCAACCTACCAGCGTTGACAGTGAGGGTAACTCCGCATCCGCTCCAATCGGTGCTGTAGGGGAAGTAGGTGTTGGAGCTGCCACAGTAGTACCTGGCCGAGTCCTCTCGCTGCAGGTCCTTAATGGTGAGAGAGAACCGCTTGCTGGCCCAGTCCTTGGAACCGCTGAACCGGTCCGTGCCCGGCACCGAGTACAGCGACCCCGCTGAGCCCGGGGTCCAGTACAGGATCCAGGAGATGAGCTGGTCAGTGGGCTTCGCCGAGCCCCAGATGAAGAAGTGGTCATCTAGATTCCTGGATGTGAAGCAGTCCAGCGTCACAGTTTCATTCTCACGGCGGGTCATTGAGATGGGGGAGATGTACAGGGTGTCGTCAGCCCGAACGAGGCCTGCAGTTAAACGCAGAGAGACACACATTTTGGAGAAAGCGGAGCGAGTCAGAAATAGCAGAAGCAGAGATTCTTATCTTTTGTTTTACATCAGGTTATAAGGTCGTACGTGATATGAGCAGAATTAGGCAATTCAGCCCATGAAATCTACTCTGTCATTCAATCATGGCTGATCTGTCTCTCCCCAGTAACCCCATTCTCCTGCCTTCTCCCCATAACCTCTGACACCCGTACTAATCAAGAATCTATCTATCCCTGCCTTAAAAATATCTATTGACTTGGGCTCCACAGCCTTCTGTGGTAAAGAATTCCACAGACTCACCACCCTCTGACTAAAGCAATTTCTCCCCAGCTCCTTCTTAAAGGAACGTCCTTTAATTCTGAGGGCATGACCTCTAGTCCTTCCTCTTGGGAATGAAACACAAACCAAAGGAATAGTTAGATCTCAAGCCGGCTGTTGAGCAGCCAGGTTGTTGTCTCTGTGTCAATGTCTGCCAGGCCCTGAGCTCATTTGGTGGGTGGTAGAGCGGGCACCCAGAGATGACATGGTTGGCTGTCTGTTGTTCTGCTCCGCATTCACAGGCTGGGCTCTGGTGGACACACCATCTCCACATGCTGGCCTGTGGTCCAAGACTCACCCCTCGTGGAAACATACTCTCCACATCCACTCTATCCAAGTCTTTCACTATTCTCTACGGTTCAATGAGGTCCCGCCGCCTAATTCTTGTTTTACGCCTCGAGTTGTGATCAGGTAGGCTGCTTGATCGGTGAATCTCAAAGAGCATCAGATAATTATCGAGCGGCATCGCTACCTACCGAAAGATGTCATCAAAACTGTCATATGAGGAAAGATTGAAAAGACTAGGCTTGTATTCACTGGAGTTTAGAAGGATGAGGGGGCATCTTATACAATTATAAAAGGACTGGACAAGCTAGATGCAGGAAAAATGTCCCCAATGTTGTGCGAGTACAGAACCAGGGGACACAGTCTTAGAATAAAGGGAGGCCATTTAAGACTGAGGTGAGAAAAAACGTTTTCACCCAGAGAGTTGTGAATTACTGGAATTCCCTGCCACAGAGGGCAATGGAGGCCAAATCACTGGATGGATTTAAGAGAGAGTTAGATAGAGCACTAGGGGCTCGTGGAATCAAGGGATATGGGGAGAAGGCAGGCAGGCGGTGAAGAAGATTGTTGGCATACTGGCCTTCTTCAGTCAGGGAAATAGAGTATTGACCTGGGACGTTATGTTACAGCGTACAACATGATTGCCCGTGTGCATTTGGAATAACGGGTTCAGGTTTAGTCACGTTGCTATAGGAAAAGATGACATGAAGCTGGAGAGGGCGCACTGAAGACTTACAAAGGCGTTGCCTGGACGTGAGGACCGTCTGGAGATGTTTGACCGGCTAGGACTTTAGTGCATTAGGATAGGGGGTGACCTTATAAAGGCGTATAAAATCACGAGGGAAATTGATAGGATGGACAATAGACAATAGACAATAGACAATAGACAATATACAATAGGTGCAGGAGTAGGCCCTTCGGCCCTTCGGCCCTTCGAGCCAGAACCGCCATTCAATGTGATCATGGCTGATCATCCCCAATCAGTACCCCGTTCCTGCCTTCTCCCCATATCCCCTGACTCCGCTAACTTTAAGAGCCCTATCTAACTCTCTCTTGAAAATATCCAGAGAATTCCACATACTCATTCCATTGCAATTCTGGATTTAGTGTTGTCCAATGAACCAGATATGATAAGAGAACTCGAGGTAAAGGAACCGCTTGGAGGTAGTGATCATAATATGATTCGTTTTAATCTGCAATTTGAGAAGGGGAACGTTAAATCGGAAGTGGCAGTGATGCAGTTGAACAAAGGGGACTATGAAGGCATGAGAGGGGAGCTGGCCAAAGTAGACTGGAAAGGGATCCTAGCAGGTATGACGGTGGAACAGCAATGGCAGGAATTTCTGGGCATAATCCGGGAGACGCAGGATCATTTCATTCCAAAAAGGAAGAAATATTTTAAGGGAAGTAGGAGGCAACCGTGGCTGTCACGAGAAGTTAGGTATAGAATAAAACTAAAAGAAAAGATGTATAACACTGCAAAGAGTGGCCGGAAGCCAGAGCATTGGGAAACTTTCAAAGGACAACATAAGGAAACAAAACGGGCAATACGGGCTGAAAGGATGAAGTACGAGGGGAAGCTAGCCAGGAATATAAAGAAGGACAGTAAAAGCTTCTTTAGATATGTTAAGGGAAAAAGAGTAGCAAAGTCAAATGTGGGTCTCTTGAAGGCAGACACGGTGATATTATTATGGGCAACAAGTAAATGGCAGAAGAGTTGAATAGGTACTTCGAATCTGTCTTCACTAAGGAAGACGCAAACAATCTCTCATATGTACTGGATGACAGAGGATCTAAGAGGGTAGCGGAACTGAAAGAAATTTTCATTAGGCGAGAAATAGTATTGGGTAGGCTAATGGGACTGAAGGATGATAAATCCCCTGGGCCTGATGGTCTGCATCCCAGGGTCCTCAGGGAGGTGGCTCTAGCAATAGTGGACGCATTGGTGATCATTTTCCAATGTTCAATAGATTCAGGATCAGTTCCTGTGGATTGGAGGATTGCTAATGTTATCCCACTTTTCAAGAAAGGAGCGAGAGAGAAAACGGGGAATTATAGACCAGTTAGCCTGACTTCGGTGGTGGGAAAGATGCTGGAGTCAATTATTAAAGAGGTAATAATGGGGCATTTGGATAGCGGTAAAAGGATTAGTCCAAGTAAACATGGATTTATGAAAGGGAAATCATGCTTGACTAATCTTCTGGAATTTATTGAGGATGTGACAAGTAAAATGAATGAAGGGGTGCCAGTGGATGTACTGTATCTAGACTTTCAGAAAGCCTTGGATAAGGTCGCGCACAGGAGACTGGTGCCTAAAATTAGAGCACATGGTATTGGGGGTAGGGTGTTGACATAGATCGAAAATTGGTTGAAAGACCGGAAGCAAAGAGTAGGAGTGAACGGTTCCTTTACAGAATGGCAGGCAGTGGCGAGTGGAGTGCCGCAAGGCTCGGTGTTGGGGCCGCAACTGTTTACCATATATATTAATGATTTGGAAGAGGGAATTAGGAGCATCACTAGCAAGTTTGCGGATGACACAAAGCTGGGTGGCAGTGTGGACTGTGAAGAGGATGTTAGGAGGTTGCAGGGTGACCAGGACAGGTTGAGTGGGTGGGCAGATGCGTGGCAGATGCAGTACATTATAGATAAATGTGAGGTTATCCACAAAAACAAGGGAGCAGATTATTATCTCAATGGGGTTAGGTTAGGTAAGGGGGAGGTACAGCGAGACCTGGGTGTCCTTGTACACCGGTCACTGAAAGTTGGCGTGCAGGTCCAGCAGGCAGTGAAGAAAGCTAATGGAATGTTGGCCTTCATAACAAGAGGATTTCAGTATAGGAGTAAAGAGGTTCTTCTGCAGTTGTATAGGGCTCTGGTGAGACCACATCTGGAGTATTGTGTACAGTTTTGGTCTCCTAATTATAGGAAGGACATCCTTGTGATTGAGGCAGTGCAACGTAGGTTCACGAGATTGATCCCTGGGATGGCGGGACTGTCATATGAGGAAATATTGAAAAGACTAGGAATGTATTCACTGGGGTTTAGAAGGATGAGGGGGGATCTTATAGAAACATATAAAATTATAAAAGGACTGGACAAGCTAGATGCAGGAAAAATGTTCCCAATGTTGGGCGAGTCCAGAACCAGGGGCCACAGTCTTAGAATAAAAGGGAAGTCATTTAAGACTGAGGTGAGAAAAAACGTTGTCACCCAGAGAGTTGTGAATTTGTGGAATTCCCTGCCACAGAGGGCAGTGGAGGCCAAATCACTGGATGGATTTAAGAGAGAGATAGATAGAGCTCTAGGGGCTAGTGGAGTCAAGGGATATGGGGAGAAGGCAGGCATGTGTTATTGATAGGGGACGATCAGCCATGATCACAGTGAATGGCGGTGCTGGCTCGAAGGGCCGAATGGCCTCCTCCTGCACCTATTTTCTATATTTCTATGTTTCTCTGTGAGAAAAAGTGTTTCCTCGTTTCCGTTCTAAATGGCTTACACCTTATTCTTAAACAGTGGCTGGACTCCCCCAACATCGGGAACATGTTCTGGACTCCCCCAACGTCGGGAACATGTTTCCTGCCTCTAGCGTGTCAAAACCCTCAACAATCTTATATGTTTCAATAAGATCCCCTCTTATCCTTCTAAACTCCAGAGTATACAAGCCCAGCCGCTCCATTCTCTCAGCATATGAGAGTCCCGCCATCCCGGGAATTAACCTTGTAAACCTACGCTGCACTCCCTGAATAGCAAGAATGTCCTTCCTCAAATGAGGGGACCAAAATTGCACACAATACTCCAGGTGCGGTCTCACTAGTGCTCTGTACAACTGCAGAAGGACCTCTTTGCTCCTATACTCTACTCCTCTTGTTATAAAGGCCAACATGCCATTCGCTTTCTTCACTGCCTGCTGTACCTGCATGCTTACTTTCATAGACTGATGAACAAGGATCCCCAGATCCCGTTGTACTTCCCCTTTTCCCAACGACGCAATTTAGATAGTAATCTGCCTTCCTGTTTTTGATACCAATGTGGATAACCTCACATTTATCCACATTAAACTGCATCTGCCATGCATTTGCCCACTCCCCCAACCTGTCCAAGTCACCCTGAATTCTCATAGCATCCTCCTCACAGTTCACACTGTCACCCAGCTTTGTGTCATCTGCAAATCTGCTAATGTTACTTTGAATCTCTTCATCCAAAATATTTTACACGGGGTAGAGGAATCAAGAACCAGAGCGAAATTGGTTGAAGATGAGAGGAGACATATCTAATAGGAACCAGAGGGCAACTTTTCATCTCAAGGATTGGTGGGCATATGGAAAGAGCTACCAGTGGAGGTAGTTGAGACGGGTACAATAACACCATTTAAAATATTTTTGGACATGTATATGGATAGGAAATGCTTAGACTCAGAACCACAAATCTTTGGAGGGATATGGGTCAAAGGCGAGCAAATTGGACTAACTTTGATAGGGCATCTTGGTCGGCACGGACAAGTTCGGCCGAGAAGCCCGTTTCCATGTTGTATGATTCTATGGATCTAATTATTGAAGGTGCTCCTATCCATTAAGTTAATAGGGGGAGAGCAATTGGGTTGGCCTCAGAGAGCCAGCACAAGCAAGATGGGCCGAATATCATCCATCTATGCTGAAAGGTGGCTGCTGCTGAACCATTGAAAAACATGAAGGCAGATTACTATCTAAATGGTGTCAAGTTGGGAAAAGGGGAAGGACAACGGGATCTGGGAGTCCTTGTTCATAAGTCAATGAAAGTAAGCATGCAGGTACAACAGGCAGTGAAGAAAGCGATTGGCATGTTGGCCTTTATAACAGGAGGAGTTGAGTATAGGAGCAAAGAGGTCATTCTGCAGTTGTATAGGACGCTAGTGAGACCACACCTGGAGTATTGTGTGCGATTTTGGTCCCCTAATTTGAGGAAGAACATTCTTGCTATTGAGGGAGTGCAGCGTAGGTTTACAAGGTTAATTCCCGGGATGGTGGGACTGTCATATGCTGAGAGAATGGAGCGGCTGAGCTTGTATACTCTGGAGTTTAGAAGGATAAGAGGGGATCTTATTGAAACATATAAGGTTATTAAGGTTTGGGACACGCTAGAGGCAGGAAACATGTTCCCGATGTTAGGGGAGTCCAGAACCAGGGGCCACAGTTTAAGAATAAGGGGTAAGTCATTTAGAACGGAGACGAGGAAACACTTTTTCTCACCGGCATTCTGTGGAATTCTCTGCCTCTGATGGCGGTGGAGGCCGGTTCTCTGATTACTCTCAAGAGAGAGCTAGTGAGTGCACTTAAAGATAGCGAAGTCAGGGGATATGGAGAGAAGGCAGGAACGGGATGCTGATTGGGGATGATCAGCCATGATCACATTGAATGGCGGTGCTGGCTCGAAGGGCCGAATGGCCTACTCCTGCACCTATTGTCTATTCTCTATTCTATTCTATTCTCCATTGTACCGCCACTTGTATCAACCCGCGCATTGGCGTCGTAACAACGTTCTTAGTGACTGTCCACGACTCCTAGCACAGAATCAATCCCACGGGGGTGAGACGTTTGGTGGGGTCCCGCCAACTAGGACTATCCAGCTGGTCAGAGCATCGGGAACAATATCCGGTAGAGAGGAGAGGCCCAAGGCCGCTCTGCCTCACGAACACGAGAGCCATACCTGGAAAAATAAGGAACGGTATCAAGAGGCACAACATCTTCTGAGCGCCGCCACCTGGCTGAAGGAGGTCGGGGCTTCTAGGGTCCCGGGGCGAGCAGGGAACCGTGCACTCAACCGGGTCGGACCAATTCTCAGAGCCAATAGGCTTAGATCCAAGAGGAAGGCAGTTGATTGAACCCCGTCTTGCTCACTGTGGAGACTCTCTGCTCCTGGCAAGAGTCCAATGTACAAATTAATGGCTCACTTATTAACTGGGACAGTACAACCCAATGTTACATTATTTTTGCTGCATAAGTCTCATTCATTCAGACAACGAACACATTGACCCACGCCCACTTTAACGTTGCAAAGAAGTAGACAATAGACAATGGACAATAGGTGCAGGAGTAGGCCATTCGGCCCTTCGAGCCAGCACCGCCATTCAATGTGATCATGGCTGATCATCCACAATCAGTACCCCGTTCGTGCCTTCTCCCCCTATCCCCTGACTCCGCTATCTTTAAGAGCCCTATCTAGCTCTCTCTTGAAAGTATCCAGAGAACCGACCTCCACTGCCTTCTGAGGCAGAGAATTCCACAGACTCACAACTCTCTGTGTGAAAAAGTGTTTCCTCGTCTCTGCTCTAGATGGCTTACCCCTTATTCTTAAACTGTGGCCCCTGGTTCTGGACTCCCCCAAAATCGGGAACATGTTTCCTGCCTGTAGCGTGTCCAAACCCTTAATAATCTTATATGTTTCAATAAGATGCCCTCTCATCCTTCTAAACTCCAGAGTATACAAGCCCAGCCGCTCCATTCTCTCAGCATATGACAGTCCCGCCAACCCGAGAATTAACCTTGTGAACCTACGCTGCACTCCCTCAATAGCAAGAATGTCCTTCCTCAAATTAGGGGACCAAAACTGCAGAAGTACCAAAGAAAGACACCATATGCTGGAGTAACTCAGCTGGTCATTCTTTTCTGGAGGACATGGATACGCAGCCTTTCGCGTTTTGAGAAATAGCGTTGGCGTTGTCTTTGCAGGTGGGGCGGGGATGGAAGGCAAGTTGGCGTTCAGGAGCACACCAGCTATGTGCTGCCGGAGAGGAAGAACAGCCTCGAATGGTTGAATGGCCTTCACTTGGTCTTAGACCGAATTGCCACCCTGGATTGAAAGCTACATTCCGGTTTAGTCTTGGTCTCGTTTGAGCAGGAGATAGATGGAGATGATATGATGCAAGGTCCCGAAGATAAGCAGAGTTTGACTTGAAGTTATGCAAGTCGTGCTAAGTAACGCATTTTGTGCAAATTGTGTTTCTAGCTCAGTCGATACTCAATTGCAATTTTTACGATGTGTTTTAACGAAGGTTACCAACATTTCATATTATAGACAATTGACAATAGCCAATAGGTGCAGGAGTTGGCCATTTGGCCCTTCGAGCCAGCACCGCCATTCAATGTGATCATGGCTGGTCATTCACAATCAGTTCCTGCCTTCTTCTCCATATCCCTTGACTTGGGCAGGAAATATGGAGAAAAGCAAATTAAAACACAAAGAGCGGTGGAGGCCGGTTCTATGGATACTTTCAAGAGAGAGCTAGATAGGGCTCTTAAAGGTAGCGGGGTCAGGGGATATGGGGAGAAGGCAGGAACGGGGTACTGATTGGGGATGATCAGCCATGATCACATTGAACGGCGGTGCTGGCTGGAAGTGCGAATGGCCTACTCCTGCACCTATTGTCTATTGTCTATCATGGATAGGCAACGTTTTGGGCCAGGATTCTTCTTCAGATGGTTTATTCTTCACTCTGGAGCATATGCTGGCTCGAAGGACCGAAGGGCTGAATGGCCTACTCCTGCACCTATTGTCCATTGCCTATTCTTCCGACGCAGTCAGATCAATGCAAAGTTTGTCAGCTTCTGAACTTGCAGAGATAGCACCAGGTCCTACAGGTGAGGTTGAGGCGACACGTGTAGCGTTCGATCAGAGTTCCTTCGTGTTTCGCTGAGCCCTGTGTTACTCAGTAAGCCCCTTTGGATATGAACTCGGGCTCACCCCAGCCATTGTGTAATGGCAATGAAAGCAACGCTGACACCGACATTCAGCTGCACCGCGCACCGTGTCTGAAGTCTCCGTCTGATATTTACCCATGAGTTGCCAAGAGTGCGTTCAGCCCATCGAGTCGGTGCCAGCTTTCCGACGAATACCGTCAGGGAAGGTGAGAATCGTTTGCTGGGGGAAATTAGAGCGTAGAACATTGAACAGTACAGCACAAAACAAGGTCTGTGCCGAGTCTATCCTCAACTTCGGCCGCTCCAGAGGAAACAATCCAAGTGTATCCAAACTCTCCCTCTATCTGAGTTCCTCCAATCCAGGTAGCATTCTGATTAACCGTGCCTTCTCCAAAGCCTCCACGTCTTTCCTGTAATGAGATGACCGGATCTTCACGCAATGCAGCAGACGTGGCCAAACTGAAGGCGCATAGAGCTGCATCATAACTCCCTGACTCTTATATTCCATGACCCGAGCAAGGAAGGCAAGCATACCGTATTTACCACCCTATATATTTGTGCTGTCACATGCAGCAAACTCTTAACTGGGTCCCTGTGCATATCAATGCTGTTAAGAGTCTTAACGATAAGGGTATTCCTTCCCCTAACATTCAATCTCCTAAAGAGCAAAATCTCACTCTTGGACACGCTAGAGGCAGGAAACATGTACCCGATGTTGGGGGAGTCCAGAACCAGGGGCCACAGTTTAAGAATAAGGGGTAAGCCATTTAAAACGGAGATGACTGGAACTGAAGACGCATAGAGCTGCACCCCCATCTCCGTTCTAAATGGCCTACTCCTTATTCTTAAACTGTGGACCCTAGTTCTGGGCTCCCCCCAACATCGGGAACATTTCCTGCATCTAGCGTGTCCAAACCCTTGATAATCTTATATGTTTCAATAAGATCCCTTCTCTAAATGTGCCCTGAGACAATAGACAATAGGCAATAGATAATAGGTGCAGGAATAGGCCATTCGGCCCTTCGAGCCAGCACCGCCATTCAATGTAATCATGACTGGTCATCTACAATCAGTACCCCGTTCCTGCCTTCTCCTCATATTCCCTGACTCCGCAATCTTTAAGAGCCCTATCTAGCTCTCTCTTGAAAGTACCCAGGGAACCGGCCTCCACCGCCCTCTGAGGCAGAGAATTCCACAGACTCACAACTCTCTGTGTGAAAAAGTGTTTCCTCATCTCCATTCTAAATGGCTTACCCCTTATTCTTAAACTGTGTGGCCCCTGGTTCTGGACTCCCCCAACGTCGGGAACATGTTTCCTGCCTCTAGCGTGTCCAAACCCTTAATAATCTTATGTGTTTCAATAAGATGCCCTCTGATCCTTCTAAACTCCAGAGCATACAAGCCCTGCCGCTCCATTCTCTCAGCATAGGACAGTCCCGGGAAATAACTCTCTCATGAGAGGGGTGGGGGCTGGGGGCCGAAACGTCACCAGTTCCTTTTCTCCAAAGAAGCGGTCTGACCCACTGAGTTACTGCAGTTGTTTGTGTCGACCTCTGGAGGGAATGGATAAGCGACGTTTCGGGTTTCGGGATCAGTGCCAAACATGGAGCTCTAAACTGGCCGTGAAAGTCGTGGGAGGCGCACTGCAACACTCGGCCCTCTCAAGGGCAATTATGGCTGGGCTATGAATGTTGGACTTGTCTGAAGAAGAAAGTCTGAAGAAGGGTCTCGACCCGAAACGTCATCCATCCCTTCTCTCCGTAGGTGCTGCCTCATCTGCTGAGTTACTCGAGCATTTTAACATGGAAGCATAGAAAATTGGTGCAGGAGGAGGACATTCGGCCCTTCGAGCCAGCACCGCCATTCATGGTGATCATCCCCAATCAATAACCCGTGCCTGCCTTCGCCCCATATCCTTTGATTCCACTAGCCCCCAGAGCTCAATCTAACTCTCTCGTAAATCCATCCAGTAACTTGGCCTCCACTGCCCTCTGTGGCAGGGAATTCCACAAATTCATAACTCTCTGGGTGGAAAAGTTTTTTTCTCACCTCAGTCTTAAATGGCCTCCCCATTTATTCTAGGACCGTGGCCCCTGGTTCTGGACTCGCCCAACACTGGGAACATTTTTCCTGCATCTAGCTTGTCCAGACCTTTTATAATTTTAAATGTTTCTATAAGATCAGTTTATCAGTTTATTTATTCATGTGTGTATATATTTATAGAATGGTATATGGACACACTGATCTGTTTTGTAGTCAATGCCTACTATGTTCTGTTGTGCCGAAGCAAAGCAAGAATTTCATTGTCCTATCAGGGACACATCACAATAAACTCACTTGAACACTTGAACTTGAGATCCCCCCTCATCCTTCTAAACTCCAGTGAATACAAGCTTAGTCTTTTCAATCTTTCCTCATATGACAGTCCCGCCATCCCAGGGATCAATCTCGTGAACCTACGCTGCACTGCCTCAATCACAAGGATGTCCTTCCTCAAATTAGGCGACCAAAACTGTATACAATACTCCAGATGTGGTCTTACCAGAGCCCTATACAACTGCAGAAGAACTTCTTTACTCCTGTACTGAAATCCTCTTGTTATAAAGGACAACACTCCCTCAGCTTTCTTCACTGCCTTTTGTGTCTACCTTAAATGTAAAAACAAAACCTCACTGCCGGCAAGAGGCAGTGCAATTGAAAAATCGCAGTGAAACACAGAGTCTACTGGGCGCTGGCATAACACGGCCCCAAGGCCACTTGAGCTTCCATCTGTCTTTGACCCGCTCCGGGGTCATGGTTCATTGCAGTTGAAAAGCACACAATTGATAAGCCGAGTATCCTGCAACCCGTCGGTTTAAAGTAAATCCAAGTCCAAAGGCCGTTCGTGTTTATAAGGCTGGCTGAATAACAAGCTGGCCGCGAATTGACACAGAAGCTGAAACAGCCACAACGATACCGTGGCTACCAGAGCTACCATCCACTCGAATGTGGGTAGTCTGCAGTGCGAAGATCGCTGCTGAATACCCCAGGACACTTGGGGTGTTAGGGGCGGCACATTGCCGCAGCTGGTAGAATTGCATATTCACCCTATGCGGAGAATTAGACCAGACTCCGCTCATAATTCGTAGAGAGCGACTCAATAGACAATAGACAATAGACAATAGGCACAGGAGTAGGCCATTCGGCCCTTCGAACTAGCACCGCCATTCAATGTGATCATGGCTGATCATCCCCAATCAGTACCCCGTTCCTGCCTTCTCCCCATATCCCCTGACTCCGCTATCTTTAAGAGCCCTATCTTGCTATCTCTTGAAAGTATCCAGTGAACCGCCCTCTGAGGCAGAGAATTCCACAGACTCACAACTCTCCTCGTCCCCAATCAATAACCCGTGCCTGCCTTCTCCCCATATCCCCTGACTCCACTAGCCCTTAGAGCTCTATCTAACTCTCTCTTCAATCCATCCAGTGATTTGGCCTCCACTGCCCTCTGTGGCATGGAATTCCACAAATTCACAACTCTCTGGGTGAAAAAGCTTTTTTCTCACCTCAGTCTTAAATGGCCTCCTCTTTATTCTTAAACTGTGGCCCCCTGGTTCTGGACTCCCCCAACATCGGGAACATGTTTCCTGCTTCTAGCGCGTCCAAACCCTTAATAATCTTATATGTTTCAATAAGATCCCCTCTGAACCTTCTAAACACCAGAGTATACAAGCCCGGCCGCTCCATTCTCTCAGGATATGACAGTCCCGCCAACCCGGGAATTAACTTTGTGAACCTTCACTCCCATCCCCTCCCTCACTTAAAGACCCAGACTGTTGATGCATGCTCAGGCTGGATGTTCAAGGTTCCTAACTGTCACTGTATGTCGTTGTCACTTGCGGGCGGAGCACCAAGGCAAATTCCTTGTATGTGAATAGTTGGCCAATAAACGTATTCATTCATTCATTCGATAGAGTGGACGTGGAGAGGATGTGTCTACTACTGGGAGAGTCTAGGACTAGTGGTCATAGCTGCAGAATTAATGGACGTTTCGTCTGGAAGAAGACGAGGAGAAATTTATTTAGTCAGAGGGTGGTGAATCTGTTGAATTCTTAGTCACAGGAGGCTGCCAAGTCAATTCGTGTTTTTAAGGCAGAGATAGATAGATTCTTGATTCGTACGGGTGTCAGGGGTTAAGGGAAAAACGCAGGAAAATGGAAGGAGAGATAGATCAGCCATGATTGAACGGCGGGTTAGACTTGATGGGCCGAATGACTTACTTATTCTGCTTTCACGCATGACGTTATGACCGTGACTCTGTGACAATAGATAATAGACAATAGACAAAAGACAATAGACAAAAGACAATAGACATTAGGTGCAGGATTAAGGCTATTCGGCCCTTCGAGCCAGCACCGCCATTCTATGTGATCATGTCTGATCATCCACAATCAGTACCCCGTTCCTGCCTTCTCCCCATAGCCCGCTTGCTTTAAGAGACATATCTAGCACTCTCTTGAAATTATTCAGTGAACAGGGCTCCATCGCCCTCTGAGGTTAGGGGAGTCCAGAACTAGGGAGCCACAGTTTAAGAATAAGGGGTAAGCCATTTAGAACGGAGATGAGGAAACACTTTTTCCATGATCACATTGAATGGCGGTGCCGAATGGCCTACTCCGTCACCTATTGTCTATTGTCCCGGAAGCCGACAATCGCGGATATAAAATGTATCAACAATATCAATGTTACGATTGGGCGATGTTCTTTGTCAACCAATGGTGAGCATTTTGGGAGGGGAAGACCTTCCAGAAATATGCCCCGTTCATTTGGTCTCTCCCTCTCCAGAGTATTGGCGATTCGGCTGCTGAAGGAGACTAGCCCGGGCGAGTTTGGGGGATAAACATGGATACGGCTCAGGGGCGGCAGGAGGATGAGGAAGCGGGAGACAAACCACAGAAGTTACGGCTGAACATAGCATTCAAGGAACAGGCGGAGAGTTTGGCCGAATACTTGAATTGTCCCATCTGCATCGAGCTTTTCGACCAGCCGGTCATTCTGGACTGCGGCCACAATTTCTGCCAGGCCTGCCTGCAGGTGTACTGCGAGGGCGGCGAGGCCAACTCGTGTCCCCAGTGCGGGACGGTGATCGGCGAGAACAGCGTGAGGGCCAACCGGGCGCTGGGCCACCTGGCCGACACTGCGCGCACGCTCAACCTGGCCCCGGCCAGGCAGGTGGGCGAAGAGGGACCGCCGGCTCTGCCGAGACAAGCGGCGCCCAAGCTGTACTGCAAGGAACACAAGGAAGAGCTGAAACTCTTCTGCGAGACGGACAGGGAACTGATCTGCGTGATGTGCTTGGACGGGAGAGCGGGCGGCAGTCACAAGCAGCATGACTTTATGCTGATCCACGAGGCGGTGGAGAAATACAAGGTGAGTGAGTGGCTGCTTGCCTTTCCATTCCGGGTCGTTCTTGCGGTAAAGGCACAGAGCGCTGGAGTAACTCGGCGGGGCAGGCAGCATCTCTGGATAGAAGGAGTGGGTGACTTTTCGGATCGAGACCCTTCTTCAGTCAGGGTAGAGAGATAAGTCAAGTCAAGTCACATTTATTTATATAGCACATTTAAAAAACAACTCTCGTTGGCCAAAGTGCTTTACATTTGTTATAAGAATAGTATAAACAAACAAACTACATACATATATACATATAACCCTCGCTCAGAGGACGTCAGGAAAGGCTTGGGAGTACTGATACGTTGTTAGTCTAGACTTAAAGGAGTCGATGGGGGGGGGGTCCGTTCTGATGGGAAGAGGGATGCTGTTCCACAGTCACAAAGGCGCGGTCGCCCCTGAGCATATGCCTAGACCGCGGGATATTCAGCAACCCCAAGTCGGCCGATCTGAGGGACCTGGAGGAGGAGTGGTGGGTGAGAAGACTTTTAATGTAGGTGGGGGAAGAGTAAGGAAGATTAAGGTGTGAAAATGAGTCATCAAAGGAGATGGGGATCAAGGAAAATGCAGAATAGGTCACTGTTAGCTAGGAGAAAGCTAACAACGAAGCAAACAGAGATAAAATGTTTAAGAAAGAACTGCAGATGCTGGAAACATCGAAGGTAGACAAAAATGCTGGAGAAACTCAGCGGGTGAGGCAGCATCTATGGAGCAAAGGAATGGTGACGTTTCGGGTCGAGACACTTTTTCAGACCGAAGAAGGGTCTCGACCCGAAACGTCACCTATTCCTTCGCTCCATTGATGCTGTCTCACCCGCTGATTTTCTCCAGCATTTTTGTCTTCCTTCAAACAGAGATTAAATGTAATCAGGGGACAATCAGACTGATTGGAGAACTGGGAAGGAGGAGGCATGGAGAGAGAGAGGGAACGCAAGGGTTACTTGAAGTAAGAAAAGTCAATGTTCATACCGCTGGGTATTAGCTACCCAAGCGAAATATGAGGTGCTGTTCCTCCAATTTGCGCTGGGCCTCACTCTGACAACGGAGGAGGCCCAGGACAGAATTTACTTTCAGCTTTGCGCGACGATGCAAACGAGCGATCTGAAACCGGTCGCCCGTTATTCAATCATTCGTGGTGTCTCATCAAGTATCCGATCCAGTATCATTAACTTTCTCAATTAATCTTGCAAATATCTTGTGAGATAGTCGTTCCTCTCTGGGCACTGAAGTATCGGGAACCACCCATTCTCTCCTCATAGACGTTTACAAGGTCAACATCATAAATATGTTAGAACATGGAACTTTACATATGGGCGCTTGAATCACAGAATCACGAAGTCACACAGCACGGAAACAGGCCCTTCGGCCCAGCTTGCCCAGCTGACCAAGACGCCCCATCTACACTAGTCCCACCTGCCCGCGTTTGGCCCATATCCCTCTAAATTTACATATCCATGTACCTGTGCAAATGTATTTTAAATATTATTATAGTTTATGCCTCAACTACCTCCCCCGGTAGTTCATTTTATATATCCACCATCCTCTTTGTGAAAAAGTTGCCGCTCAGATTCCTATTACATCTTTTCCCGCTCACCTTAAATACATGTCCCCTAGGTTTTGACTTGTGTCGTTTGGTTCATGAAACCAGAGCCCGTAGGACCGAGGGCTGGTGCATTTCCTTCCCAAGTCAATGTGAACAGTTAATTAATGTACACGAGTACATTACAGGGTGAATATCCACCTCTGCGCACTGATATAGCAGGTGCCCGCGCTAACATTCACGTCCTAACACAATTTACACACTCGTACTCACAAGTGGATGATCGGAGATAAATGCGATATTGATTTCGGTGTTGGGATGGCTTAATGTTATCACGTGTGCGGAGATATAGTGAAACGATTTTGTTTGCGTGCTATCCACTCAAATCATACTATACTATACGAGTACAAACTAGTCGTACGACGTACAAATCATTCTAGTAATGCAAGCACGACGGGTTATGCAAAGAAAAAAAATACTAGAGTGTAGAACATAATGTTACGGCGATATAACGTTACAGCTACAGATAATAATCCCAAGGTCTGTTCCTGAATCTGGTGGGAAGTACTTTCAAGCTTTAGTCAATAGATAATAGACAATAGACAATTGGTGCAGGAGTAGGCCATTCGGCCCTTCGAGTCAGCACCGCCATTCAATGTGATCATGGCCGATCAACCCCAATCAGTACCCCGTTCCTGCCTTCTCCCCATACCTTCTGAACCTTCTGAATTTTGTAGTCGGCAGGGCAGTACTCTGCATATCGCCAACTTGGACAATTTTTTTTTTTTAAATCAAGCCAATTCATCAAGCCAATTAACCTACAAACCTGTATGTCTTTGGAGTGAGGGAGGAAACCGAAGATTTCGTAGAAAACCCACGCAGATCACGGGGAGAACGTACAAACTCCGTGCAAACTGCACCCGTGGTCGGGTTCGAACCCGGGTGTCTGCCGCTGACTCATCCCCTGACTCTGTTATCTTTAAGAGCTCTATCTGGCTATCTCTTGAATGTATCCAGAGAACCGCCCTCTGAGGCACAGAATTCCACAGACTCCACAACTCTCTGTGGGAAAAAGTGTTTCCTCGTCTCCGTTCTAAATTGCTT
>JAXLNO010005194.1:0-87807 GCA_038087875.1 Malacoraja senta | reverse complement strand
AGGGGGGGGGGGGGAGAGAGGGAGTGAGGGAGAGAGAGAGAGAGAGAGGGGAGAGGGAGAGAGTGTAGAAATAGGAGGAGAGGAGAGAGGGAGAGAGTGGGGGTGAGAAAGAGAGAGAGAGGGGGAGAGAGAGAGGGAGAGAGAAGGAGAGAGGGAGAGAGGGAGAGAGGGGGAGAGGGGAGAGAGGGAGGGAGGGGGAGAGAGAGGGAGAGAGAGTGGGGAGAGGGAGAGAGTGGGAGAGAGAGAGGGGGAGAGGAGAGAGGGAGAGAGTGGGGGTGAGGAAAGAGAGAGAGGGGGAGAGAGTGGGAGGGAGAGAGGGAGAGAGAGAGAGGGGGGGGAGAGAGGGTGAGAGAGAGAGAGGGGAGAGGGGAGAGGGAGAGTGGGGGAGGAGAGAGGGGAGAGAGAGAGGAGAGGGGAGAGAGGGAGAGAGAGAAGAGAGAGAGAGAGGGAGAGAGAGAGAGAGAGAGAAAGGGGAGAGAGAGAGGGGAGAGAAGGAGAGCGAGAGGGTGTGAGATAGAGAGGGAGAGAGAGGCGGAGGCGGAGATCTTGGATCTAGAACACAAAGTCCTGGAGATCCTGATCTAGCTCCAGGTTCCAGAACAGGTCCTCTGACATCACCTGTTGCTAAGGGGAGGTGGGGGACCTCTGATTGGTCGCTGTGTACCCCCCATACAGCATCATCTGATTGGCCGAAAGGGAAGCGGACGATCCGATCCGATTGGCTGCCGCACCCCATCGTGACGTCACCTGTTGCCAGGGGGGGGGAGAGCCCGGAGCGGAGAGACTGCGCCCGCCCGCCCGCCTCTGGATGGATGCGCTCAGGGCGCGGATTGATTCATGAGCCGAAGCACTGAGGTGAGCGGATATTTCACCGCGCTCTTCACCTGCTCCCTGAACTTGGACTGGGTCACCGCGTAAATAAATGTGTTGGTGCAGCAGCTGAGATTCCTCAGCAAATACCCGACGCTGCTAAAGATCCGTTGAGAATCATTCGGATCATTTCCAATTCCTGTGATCTGATAATAGACGAATTCTACAACATACGTCAGCCACAGGAGGATGAAGCTGCCGGAGATGGTGAAGAGTAAAACCACAGACCTCCTCCTGCTCTCCATCTCCGGGTCACTGCGGTTCTCCCCTTGCTCTCACCCCTCAGCCCCTTACGGACCCGACTGGCCACTAAAATGTGGCGGACAGTCAGAGCGTTGAGCAGCAGGATTACAGCGAAAGGGAGGAACGGAGTTGAAACCGTGTCGATCCAGTCAAATGCCACCCACCCGGGGTCAGTGTAATAACTGTCCACCATGCCACAGCCCCACGGGACATTGTCGATGATTGTCCAGGGTTCCAGTGTGAAGTAGCGGGAATGTTTTTCACACAGAACAGAACGCCGGCTGTTGCCAGAACCACAGCCGCAGTTTTCCCGGTGCAATACTTAGTTTTCAGCTTCTGGCAACAAATGGCGACAAAGCGATCAAAGGTGAAAGTGACGGTGAACCAGACAGAACAGTCTGTAGCTGCAAACGTCAGTACTTGGTTAACACGGCACACAGGGGTGATGGACAGGAAACTCCAATAAAAGTAATGCCATCGGAGCTGATACAAAATGACCTCGGTGATGAGGGTCAGTAGATCGGCCGCTGCCATGGCCACCAGGTAACGAGTGGTGCAGGTGGAGAGGCCACACTTTCCCCGGGACAGGGATCACAATCGCCACTAAATTCACTGCGGAAAGACAAGGGAACGGACACTGGTCATTTACCCAACACGGTCTCCGGGGCTGAACACCGGCTCGACTTTCAGCTCCAAGATCAGGAGTGTTGGAGTCGGTGCGCGGCTGCTGCAAGTTTAACAATGTCAGAGCCGGCTCCGACTGTGCCCGACCTGCCTGCCTGCTTCAGGGGAGAAGAGATAAGGTGACGGGCGGGTGGGGTAAAGGGCGGGGGAGGGAACGAGTATCCACCCACCCATCTACAATAGGCGTAATGGTCCTTTCTATAGTGAACCCTGCTGCTGCTCACAGTCTGTGATGGGGCCGCTTTCACAGACTTAACCGTGAGCGGCCGGCCCCGTTTAACCAGGGCTCTGGGAACTCGGCATCTGATGGGGACGAGGAGGGAGACTTCCAGAGGGAAGGCAGGGACAACTTAGAATCCGGCAGCAGCAGCAGCAGAGTGGCTCCGTTAATGGATTCATTCCACAGTGAGTTCAGTAGACAACAGGTGCAGGAGGAGGCCATTTGGCCCTTCGAGCCAGCACCGCCATTCAATATGATCATGGCTGATCATCCCCAATCAGTACCCCGTTCCTGCCTTCTCCCCATATCCCCTGACTCCGCTATTTTTAAGAGCCCTATCTAGCTCTCTTTTGAAAGCATCCAGAGAACCTGCCTCCACCGCCCTCTGAGTCAGAGAATTCCACACTCACCACTCATCACTCTCAAGCTTCCACTGAGGTTATCCCAATGGCTTCTTGATGCAAACTACTTCATCTATTGCATTATCCCCAAACTCTGCCCTTCCAGAACCAGGTTAGCATTCAGCACAGATAAGGGAAATTACTCAGAAAGGACTTTACACAAGAGTAGACAAAAGTGCTGGAGAATCTCAGCGGGTGAGGCAGCATCTATGGAACGAAGGAAACAGGTAACGTTTCGGGCCAAAACCCTTCTTCAGACTGGAAATAGTTACCTATTTCCTTCGCTCCATAGATCCTGTCTCACCCGCTGAGTTTCTCCAGCACTTTTGTCTACTTTCGATTTTCCAGCATCTGCAGTTCATTCTTAAACACTTTACACAAGAGTGCAGCTGATAGGAGCAGAATTAGGGCATTAGGCCCATCATGTCTACTCCACCATTCAATCATGGCCGATCTATCTTTCCCTCTCAACCCCATTCTCTTGCCTTCTCCCCGTAACCCCCCGACACCCGCACTAATCAAGAATCTATCACTCTCCGCCTTAAAACTATCCATTGACTTGGCTCCACCCCCGTCTGCCGCAATGAATTGCACAGATTCACCACCCTCTGTCTAAAGAAATTCCTCCTCATCTCCTTTCTAAAGGTAAAGGTAAAGCTGGGGGAAGAACGCACTACAATGGCCGCCATATCCAATCATCCCTGATATTCCTCTTTCTCTCCCTGCCCACACAAGGTGCCCTTCACACTTCCCTCCTGAAGCAGAGGCCAATTGTTGCAAATGAGAGTCCACCCCTTCTGGTCCAGACGGTCGACGCAGAAAGCGGAGTAACTCAGCGGGACAGGCAGCATCTATGGAGAGAAGGAATGGGACTGAAGAAGGGTCTTGATCCGAAACGTCACCCATTCCTTCTCTCCAGAGATGCTGCCCGTCCCGCTGAGTTACTCCAGCACTTTGTGTCTATCTACGATTTAAACCAGCATCTGCAGTTCATTCCCACACACCGAAATCCAGACGGTGCCAGGATTGCAAACTATTATCCCCATGTATGGATGGTGTGGGATATATGTACCAAAGCACAGAGACAGGGGGGGGGTAGTTAGTCGGGTTAGTTTAGACATACAGCGGCTAATCTCAGCAGACTCAAGATGGTGCAGGTGAAGTAACAACACACACACACACACGCCGGTAGATCCGCGGCCACTGGTTCAGGAGATCGATCCAATTATTGACCAAAATGCTGTGGGTGGAATCCGACTGTAACAGACAGACTCCACAGTGAGACACAGTGTCCACAGGAGCGGGTGTGCACTCTGATCAATAACTCAGTCACAGTGAACTTCACAACGTGAACCCCTCTCTCCCAGTCACACCGTCCCGGAGAGCTGCCTGCCTGCCTGCCTGTCCCGAGCACTGGGACAACACTGAAGGCAAGAACAACATTCTAGTGGCTCCCGGCCGGCAGCAGTGAGAGAAAAAGGGGCTTAGTTTCAGCTGTCTGAAAATAAGAAATATCACAGCATTAATTCACAAATATTTCACTGAGAGGATTGATATTCTTCACATATTCTTGTACAACGATCATCAGTTGGGAACTTGTAACATGATGAGAATCAGGTCAACACCAGTTAACACACGGGAGGAATTATAAAACTTGAATTGTTCTGCTCACTTACCAGGGACACCAATGGCAGCAATGATCACGTACACGATTCTCTCCACGGCGTAATATTCATCTAGATTCTGCCCCATTTTCTGTGCCCAGCGACGTGTCCCCGTGAGCTACCGGTAATGTCTCGGAATGAAATGCTGGGACAGAACATTCCTGGGGATTTTATACCATTTTCCGTCTCCACCGGGACAGTGAAGTTTCAACAGAGTTTAAAAATAGAGATTTTGAAATGATTCACAAACAGATGACATCAGGCGAGTGAAATCCCTGCTGAGACAGGTTGTGATTTATTCAGGGTATTGATTGAGAAACTCCAAAGACTGGGAATTGTGGCGATAGATACTGAGGGATGGAAATTGGGAGAGGCGGCATTGTTCCAGCAAAGGGGATATTGTTTCAAACTCCATCAGATCCAACTCTCCACCTCATGTTGGTTGTCTGATTTCCTTCAATCCGTTTCACTCAGCAAGGCAATGCCAAATTCCAGGGACCCTCTCAGGGCTGCTGGTGCCCAGTTTGAAGGTGGACTGGACTGGGCGACCTTTGTCCACAGTTGAGGAATTAGTTCACACATCACCTCGGACTAAAATGCCCCCCATCCCTCCACTCTGCTTCACCACTCAATATGATCGCGGCTTGACTGACTGTGACCTCAACCCACACTCCCGCTGACTGACCCCGGGAACCATTCACTCCCTGCTTGCCTGGAATAGATCTGACTATACCATGGGACAATAACATTCTCTGCCTTCCTTCATCACCTCTGAGGGGAACAACCCAAAGGCTCACGACACTCAGAGAACAGAAACATTGCCGCCTCAGAATTGTCCTAAACCTAAATAAAACGGCGAATGATGCAGCACCTCTCCCTCCTCTCTTTCTCTCTCCCTCCATCCTCACTGCTGTCACTCTCTCTGAACTGTTACTCTATTTCCTACGCTCTCTATTCCCCCTCTCTGGGCTGCCCTCTCTCCGTCCACTGATGGAGGGACACACAGTGGATAGTACTGATGGAGGGATACACTGTGATGGTGCTGATGGAGGGACACACTGTGGTGGTGGTACTGATGGAGGGGACACACTGTGGTGGTGGTACTGATGGAGGGACACACTGTGGTGGTACTGATGGAGGGACACACTGTGGTGGTACTGATGGAGGGATACACTGTGGTGGTACTGATGGAGGGGACACACTGTGGTGGTACTGATGGAGGGGACACACTGTGGTGGTACTGA
Organism: Malacoraja senta; assembly: GCA_038087875.1. NCBI lineage: Eukaryota > Metazoa > Chordata > Chondrichthyes > Rajiformes > Rajidae > Malacoraja > Malacoraja senta. The sequence continues at coordinate 82,481 of JAXLNO010005194.1, read as the reverse complement.
TGGAGGGACACACTGTGATGGTGGTACTGATGGAGGGACACACTGCGGTGGTACTGATGGAGGGACACACTGTGGTGGTGGTACTGATGGAGGGACACACTGTGGTGGTGGTACTGATGGAGGGACACACTGTGGTGGTACTGACGGAGGGGCACACTGTGGTGGTACTGATGGAGGGACACACTGTGGTGGTACGGATGGAGGGACACACTGTGGTGGTACTGATGGAGTATTACTGATAGCGTGACACACTGTGGAGTAGTAATCTGGGGTAGTACTTATAGTGACAGATTTTCATATCGTTTCGAGGATTCTTTCCTTTAGTCACTCTGATTGAAGACACGGGTTCAGGAGTTAATCGAAACGCATTCACGAGCTCTCCCCGAGACATTCAATGCCGTCGAAAGGGAAATCTTCCAAACACAGTCTCTTGATTAATAGTTTCTTTAGTGTAGTAGCAAAAACAGTAAGATATTCATCCAAACTTCTTCTTGTATAACTACACTAGACTAAGTGAGACCCGTTGGATCCCAGCTTCACACAGGAGGGCTGGTCCCACAAAGCAATTTTCCACCTCTCCACCGATTCCAATATTGCTGGCCAGTGGGGGGGGGGGGTTACCGGAGCACTAACATCGGTTTTGTGTGCCGAATGGATTCTTGGGCTGGCAGCTCAGAAACTCAGGCCTGGTGGGCTGGCAGCTCAGAAACTCAGGCCTGGTGGGCTGGCAGCTCAGAAACTCAGGCCTGGTGGGCTGGCAGCTCAGAAACTCAGGCCTGGTGGGCTGGCAGCTCAGAAACTCGGGCCTGGTGGGCTGGCAGCTCAGAAACTGCCAGAAATTCTACTGAAAACAGGTGACAGTCTGTGAGAGAGAAGGAGGAGAGGGTGGACAATCAATTTTAGACATTTTCATCTCTTTTTACAGATCACAGCAATGAAGGAGGAACGTCTATCCTTGCGTTGATCGCTGTTGCGCTAGTATGGGTGTTGTGGGCTGAAGGGACTGGTTTCCAGAGGGCTAGTATGGACATTGTGGACTGAATGGATTCTTGGACATGCAGTTCACTAAGTCATGACTGATGGGCTGGCACTTCAGTCAATTACAGCTGGTGTGGTGCCAGTTCACTCAGTTACCCCTCCTTCCTTCACCCCAACTCTGCTCCTTGCATTTCCCCTCCCCCCCACGCATTCAGTCCATCTCTCCTCAACCTCCCCCCCAGGCACTCTTAGTGGCTCTCTGACAGCGCAGCCATTCCTGCCCATTACGTACCCATTGTGATGAGGAACACGCCGACATGGCAAGGTGAAAAAGGATTTATTAATGTTTAAAATATGAACGAGTCTTAAAACAATGCAAGTCCAACCTCACAGCACTCCAAGCACAGTGCAGGCAACAAGTCCAACCTCACAGCACTCCAAGCACAGTGCAGGCAACAAGTCCAACCTCACAGCACTCCAAGCACAGTGCAGGCAGCAAGCCCAACCTCACAGCACTCCAAGCACAGTGCAGGCAGCAAGTCCAACCTCACAGCACTCCAAGCACAGTGCAAGCAGCAACTCCAACCTCACAGCACTCCAAGCACAGTGCAGGCAGTAAGTCCAACCTCACAGCACTCCAAGCAGAGAGCAGGCAGTAAGTCCAACCTCACAGCACTCCAAGCAGAGTGGAGGCAACAAGTCCAACCTCACAGCACTCCAAGCAGAGTGGAGGCAACAAGTTCAACCTCACAACACTCCAAGCAGAGTGCAGGCAGCAAGTCCAACCTCACAGCACTCCAAGCAGAGTGGAGGCAACAAGTCCAACCTCACAGCACTCCAAGCAGAGTGCAAGCAGCAAGTCCAACCTCACAGCACTCCAAGCACTCCAACAGAGACACACACATAGAGACACACACATACACAAACACACACACAGAGCACACACACAGAGACAAACACACAGAGACACACACACACACACACACACAGACACACACAGCGAGGCACACACAGAGAGACACACAGGGACACACACACAGGGACACACACACAGGGACACACACACAGGGACACACACAGGAACACACACACACAAAAAACACACACACACACACACACACACACACACACAAACACAGAGACACACACACACACTCACACAAATAAAGACACACAAACACAGACACACACTCACGCACAGCACCAATAATAAAATGCCAAGTAACTTCAGAATGTGGTAACCATACTGAATCCTGTTACTAACGGTTCAGGGCGGTGTCTCCACTTGACCCTTCCGCACTGAGCGCCACCTCTGAACTCACCAGAAATGACGCAATCAGCACCATGTCTCCACTAAGTCACGGAATGAGCGGCAATTTTGCATTGAACACAGTCCTGATCTAATAAAACGTCTATTCACTGTTTTTCCTTCCAAAAACGGTTGCACAGCAAGCCACATTTAAAACGCAAGCCACATGAAAACGCAAGCCACATTTATAAAGCAAATCACATTTTAAAATATAGGCACAGCTTAGCGGCACAGTCAAAGGGCACAGTTGTCAATTAGCGGCACCGTCAAAAGGCACACTTTTCAATTAGCGGCACAGTCAAGAGGCACACTTTTCAATTAGCGACACCGTCAAAAGGCACTCTTCAATTAGCGGCACAGTCAAAAGGCACACTTTTAAATTAGAGGCACAGTCAAAAGGCACGTAAAAACATTTATTCCTTCCAAACACAGTTCCAAATAAACCACATAAAAGCACATAAAACCACACTCACAGTTTAGTGGACATGTGTTCAGTGATCAGTTTATTCACTGCTCAGACTGAGAGTCGTGAACTCTCCCTCCCCCATCTTGCAGCGACTGCGGCAATTCCACACTTCCGGGTTTATAGTCCCTCCCCCTCCCACCGGATGGGGCGTGTCCTCCATGGCATGGTTGACAGGAGAGAGAATTTCAACATTATTTAAACATTAATAAGTCTTATATTTTTCATCTATGGCCCTGACAGCTGGAGGGGGACTGAGTAATATGGCCAAAAATCGAAGCCGTGAGTGGAAGTCATTTTTCTAAAACCAATATACAGTGCAAACAGGAAGTGGTCAAGATTTGACTTTGAATCACTTGCCTATGCATTTTCAAAGCAACCGCACTTGCCTTTGCATTTTCAAAGCAACCGCACTTGCCTTTGCATTTTCAAACCAAACGCACTTGCCTTTGCATTTTAAAAGCAACCTCACTTGCCTTTGCATTTTCAAAGCAAACCACCTTTTGCATTTTCAAAGCAAACCACGTTTTGCATTTTCAAAGCAAACCACCTTTTGCATTTTCAAAACAAACCACCCTCTGCATTTTCAAAAGAAACCACCTTTTGCATTTTCAAAGCAAACCTTTATGTATGTTCAAAGCAAACCATCTTTTGCATTTTCAAAGCAAACCATCTTTTGCATTTTCAAAGCAAACCATCTTTTGCATTTTCAAAAAAAAAACACCTTTTCAAAGCAAACCACCTTTTGCATTTTCAAAGCAAACCATCTTTTGCATTTTCAAAGCAAACCATCTTTTGCATTTTCAAAAAAAAAACACCTTTTCAAAGCAAACCACCTTTTGCATTTTCAAAGCAAACCACCTTTTAAATTTTCAAAGCAAACCACCTTTTGCATTTTCAAAGCAAACTATCTTTTGCATTTTCAAAACAAACCACCTTCTGCATTTTCAAAACAAACCACCTTCTGCATTTTCAAAACAAACCACCTTTTGAATTTCCAAAGCAAAACATTTTTCGCATTTTCAAAGCAAACCACCTTTTGCATTTTCAAAGCAAACCACCTTTTGCATTTTCAAAACAAACCACCCTCTGCATTTTCAAAACAAACCACCTTTTGCATTTTCAAAGCAAACCTTTATGTATGTTCAAAGCAAACCATCTTTTGCATTTTCAAAGCAAATCACCTTTTGCATTTTCAAAGCAAACCACCTTTTGCATTTTCAAAGCAAACCATCTTTTGCATTTTCAAAACAAACCACCTTTTCAAAGCAAACCACCTTTTGCATTTTCAAAGCAAACCACCTTTTAAATTTTCAAAGCAAACCACCTTTTGCATTTTCAAAACAAACCACCTTCTGCATTTTCAAAACAAACCACCTTCTGCATTTTCAAAACAAACCACCTTTTGAATTTCCAAAGCAAAACATTTTTCGCATTTTCAAAGCAAACCACCTTTTGCATTTTCAAAGCAAACCACCTTTTGCATTTTCAAAGCAAACCACCTTTTGCATTTTCAAAACAAACCACCTTTTGCATTTTCAAAACAAACAACCTTTTGCATTTTCAAAGCAAACCACCTTTTCAAAGCAAACCACCTTTTGCATTTTCAAAGCAAACCACCTTTTGCATTTTCAAAGCAAACCACCTTTTGCATTTTCAAAGCAAACCACCTTTTGCATTTTCAAAACAAACCACCTTTCGTATTTTCAATACAAACCACCTTTTGCATTTTCAAAGAAAACACATTTTGCATTTTCAAAGCAATTTTTTCCGCATTTTCAAAACAAACCAGCTTTTGCATATTCAAAGCAAACCACCTTTTGCAATTTAAAAGCAAAGCACCTTTTGCATTTTCAAAGCAAAGCAGTTTTAGCATTTTCGAAGCAAACCACCTTTTGCATTTTCCAAGCAAACCACATTTTTGCATTTTCAAAGCAAACCCCCTTTAACATTTTCAAAGCAAACTACCTTTTGCACTTTCAAAGCAAACGACCTTTTGCATTTTCAAAGCAAATCACCTTTTGCATTTTCAAAGACCACCACCTTTTGCATTTTCAAAGTAAACCACCTTTTGCATTTTCAATGCAAACCAGCAAACACCTTTTGCATTTTCAAAACAAACCACTTTTTGCTTTTTCAAAGCAAACCACATTTAGCGTTTTCAAAGCAAATCACCTTTTGCATTTTCAAAGCAAACCACCGTTTGCATTTTCAAAGCAAACCACCTTTTGCATTTTCAAAGCAAACCACGTTTGAATTTTCAGAGCAAACCACCTTTTGCATTTCAATGCAAACCATGTTTTGCATTTTCAAAGCAAACCACTTTGTGCAATTTCAAAGCAAACAACGTTCTGCTTTTTCAATGCAAACCACCTTATGCATTTTCAAAGCAAACCACCTATTCTAAGCAAACCACCTTTTGCATTTTCATGGCAAACCACCTTTTGCATTCTCAAAGCAAATCACCTTTTGCATTTTCAAAGCAAAGCACATTTTGTATTTTCAAAGTAAACCACCTTTTGCATTTTCAAAGCAAACCACCTTTTGCATTTTCAAAGCAAACCACCTTTTGCATTTTCAAAGCAAACCACTTTTTGCAATTTCAAAGCGAACCACCTTTTATATTTTCAAAGGAAACCACCTTATGCATTTTCAAAGCAAACCACCTTTTCAAAGCGAACCACCATTTGCATTTTCAAAGCAAACCATCTTTTGCATTTTCAAAGCAAACCTTTTTGCATTTTCAAAGCCAACCATCTTTTGCATTTTCAAAGCAAACCACCTTACGCATTTTCAAAGCAAACCACCTTTTCAAAGCAAACCACATTTTGCATTTTCAAACCAAACCACCTTTTGCATTTTCAAAGCAAACCACCTTTTGCATTTTCAAAGCAAACCACCTTTTGCATTTTCAAAACAAACCACCTTTTGCATTTTCAGCACCATCTCTCCAGTAAGTCACGGAATGAGCGGCAATTTTGCGGGAATTTAGCATTAAACACAGTCCTGATCTAATAAAACGTTTATTCACTGTTTTTCCTTCCAAAAACGGTTGCACAGCAAGCCACATTTAAAACGCAAGCCACATTAAAACGCAAGCCACATTTATAAAGCAAATCACATTTTAAAATATAGGCACAGCTTAGCGGCACAGTCAAAAGGCACAGTTTTCAATTAGCGGCAACGTCAAAAGGCACACTTTTCAATTAGCGGCACAGTCAAGAGGCGCATTTTTCAATTAGCGACACCGTCAAAAGGCACTCTTTTCAATTAGCGGCACAGTCAAAAGGCACACTTTTAAATTAGCGGCACATTCAAAAGGCACGTAAAACATTTATTCCTTCCAAACACAGTTCCAAATAAACCACATAAAAGCACATAAAACCACACTCACAGTTTAGGGGACATGTGTTCAGTGATCAGTTTATTCACTGCTCAGACTGAGAGTCGTGAACTCTCCCTCCCTCATCTTGCAGCGACTGCGGCAATTCCACACTTCCGGGTTTATAGTCCCCCCCTCCCACCGGATGGGGCGTGTCCTCCATGGCATGATTGACAGGAGAGAGAATTTCAACATTATTTAAACATTTATAAGTCTTATATTTTTCATCTATGGCCCTGAGAGCTGGAGGGGGACTGAGTAATATGGCCAAAAATCGAAGCCGTGAGTGGAAGTGATTTTTCTAAAACCAATATACAGTGCAAACAGGAAGTGGTCAAGACTTGACTTTGAATCACTTGCCTATGCATTTTCAAAGCAACCGCACTTGCCTTTGCAATTTCAAAGCAACCGCACTTGCCTTTGCATTTTCAAACCAAACGCACTTGCCTTTACATTTTAAAAGCAACCCCACTTGCCTTTGCATTTTCAAAGCAAATCACCTTTTGGATTTTCATGGCAAACCACCTTTTGCATTTTCAAAGCAAGTCACCTTTTGCATTTTCAAAGCAAACCACCTTTTGCATTTTCAAAGCAAACCACCTTTTGCATTTTCAAAGCAAACCACCTTTTGCATTTTCAAAGCAAACCACTTTTTGCAATTTCAATGCGAACCACCTTTTATATTTTCAAAGCAAACCACCTTATGCATTTTCAAAGCAAACCACCTTTTCAAAGCGAACCACCATTTGCATTTTCAAAACAAACCACCTTTTGCATTTTCAGCACCATCTCTCCACTAAGTCACGGAATGAGCGGCAATTTTGCGGGAATTTTGCATTAAACACAGTCCTGATGTAATAAAACGTTTATTCACTGTTTTTCCTTCCAAAAACGGTTGCACAGCAAGCCACATTTAAAACGCAAGCCACATTAAAACGCAAGCCACATTTATAAAGCAAATCACATTTTAAAATATAGGCACAGCTTAGCGGCACAGTCAAAAGGCACAGTTTTCAATTGGCGGCACCGTCAAAAGGCACACTTTTCAATTAGCAGCACAGTCAAGAGGCACACTTTTCAATTAGCGACACCGTCAAAAGGCACTCGTTTCAATTAGCGGCACAGTCAAAAGGCACACTTTTAAATTAGCGGCACATTCAAAAGGCACGTAAAAACATTTATTCCTTCCAAACACAGTTCAAAATAAACCACATAAAAGCACATAAAACCACACTCACAGTTTAGCGGACATGTGTTAAGTGATCAGTTTATTCACTGCTCAGACTGAGAGTCGTGAACTCTCCCTCCCCCATCTTGCAGCGACTGTGGCAAGTCCACACTTCCGGGTTTATAGTCCCCCCCTCCCACCGGATGGGGCGTGTCCTCCATGGCATGATTGACAGGAGAGAGAATTTTAACATTATTTAAACATTTATAAGTCTTATATTTTTCATCTATGGCCCTGACAGCTGGAGGGGGACTGAGTAATATGGCCAAAAATCGAAGCCGTGAGTGGAAGTGATTTTTTTAAAAGCAACCTCACTTGCCTTTGCATTTTCAAAGCAAACCACCTTTTGCATTTTCAAAGCAAACTACGTTTTGCATTTTCAAAGCAAACCTTTATGTATTTTCAAAGCAAACCATCGTTTGCATTTTCAAAGCAAACCACCTTTTGCATTTTCAAAGCAAACCAACTTTTGCATTTTCAAAGCAAACAACCTTTTGCATTTTCAAAACAAACCACCTTTTGCATTTTCAAAACAAACAACCTTTTGCATTTTCAAAGCAAACAACCCTTTCAAAGCAAACCACCTTTTACATTTTCAAAGCAAACCACCTTTTGCATTTTCAAAGCAAACCACCTTTTGCATTTTCAAAGCAAAGTACCTTTTGCATTTTCAAAGCAAACCACCTTTTGCATTTTGAAAACAAACCACCTTCTGCATTTTCAAAACAAACCACCTTTTGCATTTTCAAAGCAAACCTTTATGTATTTTCAAAGCAAACCATCTTTTGCATTTTCAAAGCAAACCACCTTATGCATTTTCAAAGCAAACCACCTATTCAAAGCAAACCACCTTTTGCATTTTCAATGCAAACCACCTTTTACATTTTCAAAGCAAACCACCTTTTGCATTTTCAAAGCAAACCACCTTTTGCATTTTCAAAGCAAACCACCTTTTGCATTTTCAAAACAAACCACCTTTTGTATTTTCAATACAAACCACCTTTTGCATTTTCAAAGAAACCACATTTTGCATTTTCAAAGCAATTTTTTTTCGCATTTTCAAAACAAACCAGCTTTTGCATTTTCAAAGCAAACCACCTTTTGCATTTTCAAAGCAAACCACCTTTTGCATTTTCAAAACAAACCACCTTTTGTATTTTCAATACAAACCACCTTTTGCATTTTCGAAGAAACCACATTTTGCATTTTCAAAGCAATTTTTTTTCGCATTTTCAAAACAAACCAGCTTTTGCATTTTCAAAGCAAACCACCTTTTGCAATTTCAATGCAAACCAGCAAACCACCTTTTGCATTTTCAAAGCAAACCACTTTTTGCATTTTCAAAGCAAACCAGTTTTAGCATTTTCAAAGCAAACCACCTTTTGCATTTTACAAGCAAACCGCATTTTTGCATTTTCAAAGCAAACCCTCTTTAACATTTTCAAAGCAAACTACCTTTTGCACTTTCAAAGCAAACGACCTTTTGCATTTTCAAAGCAAACCACCTTTTGCATTTTCAAAACAAACCACCTTTTGTATTTTCAATACAAACCACCTTTTGCATTTTCGAAGAAACCACATTTTGCATTTTCAAAGCAATTTTTTTTCGCATTTTCAAAACAAACCAGCTTTTGCATTTTCAAAGCAAACCACCTTTTGCAATTTCAATGCAAACCAGCAAACCACCTTTTGCATTTTCAAAGCAAACCACTTTTTGCATTTTCAAAGCAAACCAGTTTTAGCATTTTCAAAGCAAACCACCTTTTGCATTTTACAAGCAAACCGCATTTTTGCATTTTCAAAGCAAACCCCCTTTAACATTTTCAAAGCAAACTACCTTTTGCACTTACAAAGCAAACGACCTTTTGCATTTTCAAAGCAAATCACCTTTTGCATTTTCAAAGCCCACCACATTTTGCATTTTCAAAGCAAACCACTTTTTGCATTTTCAAAGCAAACCACATTTAGCATTTTCAAAGCAAATCACCTTTTGCATTTTCAAAGCAAACCACCTTTTGCATTTTCAAATAAAACACCTTTTGCATTTTCAATGCAAACAGCAAACCACCTTTTGCATTTTCAAAGCAAACCACTTTTTGCATTTTCAAAGCAAACCACATTTTGAATTTTCAAAGCAAACCACCTTTTACATTTCAAAGCAAACCACGTTTTGCATTTTCAAAGCAAACCACTTTGTGCAATTTCAAAGCAAACAACGTTCTGCATTTTCAATGCAAACCACCTAATGCATTTTCAAAGCAAAACACCTATTCTAAGCAAACCACCTTTTGCATTTTCATGGCAAACCACCTTTTGCATTTTCAAAGCAAATCACCTTTTGCATTTTCAAAGCCCACCACCTTTTGCATCTTCAAAGTAAACCACCTTTTGCATTTTCATTGCAAACCAGCAAACCACCTTTTGCATTTTCAAAGCAAACCACTTTTTGCATTTTCAAAGCAAACCACATTTAGCATTTTCAAAGCAAATCACCTTTTGCATTTTCAAAGCAAACCACCTTTTCCATTTTCAAACTAAAACACCTTTTGCATTTTCAATGCAAACAGCAAACCACCTTTTGCATTTTCAAAGCAAACGACCTTTTGCATTTTCAAAGCAAACCACCTTTTGCATTTTCAAAGCAAACCACGCTTTGAATTTTCAAAGCAAACCACCTTTTGCATTTCAAAGCAAACCACGTTTTGCATTTTCAAAGCAAACCACTTTTTGCATTTTCAAAGCAAACCACATTTAGCATTTTCAAAGCAAATCACCTTTTGCATTTTCAAAGCAAACCACCTTTTGCATTTTCAAAGCAAACCAACATTTCCATTTTAAAACCAAACCACCTTTTGCATTTTAAAACCAAAACACCTTTTGCATTTTAAAAGCAAACCATCTTTTGCATATTAAAAGCAAGCCACCTTTTGCATTTTCAAAGCAAACCACCTTTTGTATTTTCAAAGCAAACCACCTTTTGCATTATCAAAGCAAAACACTTTTTGCTATTTCAAAACAAACTACCTTTTGCATTTTCAAAGCAAACCACATTTTGCATTTTCAAAGCAAACCACTTTTTGGCATTTTTATACCAAACCACATTTTGCATTTTCAATGAAAACCAACATTTGCATTTTCAAAGCAAACCACCTTTTGCATTTTCAATGAAAACCAACATTTGCATTTTCAAAGCAAACCACCTTTTGCATTTTTAAAAGCAAACCACCTTTTGCATTTTCAAAGCAAACCACCATTTGCATATTAAAAGCAAGCCACTTTTTGCATTTTCAAATCAAACCACGTTTTGTATTTTCAAAGCAAACCACATTTTGCATTTTCAAAGCAAACCACTTTTTTGCAATTTCAAAGCAAACCATCTTTTGCATTTTCAAAGCAAACCACCTTTTCCATTTTCAAGCAAACCATCTACTGCATTATAAAATCAAATCTTTTTGCATTTTTAAAGCAAACCACCTTTTGCATTTTCAAAGCAAACCACCTTTTCCATTTTCAAAGCAAACCATCTACTGCATTTTTAAAGCAAACCTTTATGCATTTTCAAAGGAAACCACCTTTTGCATTTTCAATCCACCTTTTGCATTTTCAATCCACCTTTTCCATTTTCAAAGTAAACCATCTACTGCTTTTTTAAAGCAAACCTTTTTGCATTTTCAAAGCATACCATCTTTTGCATTTTCAAAGCAAACCACTTTTTGCTATTTCAAAACAAACCACCCTTTGCATTTTCAAAGCAAACCACCTTTTGCATTTTCAAAGCAAACAACGTTGTGTATTTTCAAAGCTAACCACCTTTTTCATTTTCAATGCAAACCAGCAAACCAACTTTTGCATTTTCATAGCAAACCTTTTGCATTTTCAAAGCAAACGACCTTTTGCATTTTGAAAGAAAACCACATTTTGCATTTTGAAAGCAAACCTCCTTTTGGCATTTTTATAGCAAACCACCTTTTTCCTTTTCATAGCAAACCACCATTTGCATTTTCAAAGCAAACCACTTTTTGCAATTTCAAAGCAAACCAACGTTTGCATTTTCAATGCAACCCACCTTTTTCATTTTAAAAGCAAACCACCTTTTGCATTTTCAAAGCAAACCACCTTTTGCATTATCAAAGCAAACCACCACTTGCATTTTCATAGCAAACCACCATTTACCCTTCAAAGCAAACCATTATTTGCATTTTCAAAGCAAACCTTTTGCATTTTCAAAGTAAACCCTTTGCATTTTCAAAGCAAACCTTTAGCATTTTCAAAGCAAACCAGCTTTTTCATATTCAAAGCAAACCATCTTTTGCATTTTCAAAGCAAACCACCTTTTGCATTTTCAAAGCATACCATCTTTTGCAATTTCAAAGCAATCCACCATTTGCATTTCCATTAAAAAGCAGCTTTTGCATTTTCAATGCAAACCAGCAAACCACCTTTTGCATTTTTAAAAGCAAACCACCTTTTGCATTTTCAAAGCAAACCACCATTTGCATATTAAAAGCAAGCCAGTTTTTGCATTTTCAAATCAAACCACGTTTTGTATTTTCAAAGCAAACCACATTTTGCATTTTCAAAGCAAACCACATTTTTGCAATTTTAAAGCAAACCATCTTTTGTATTTTCAAAGCAAACCACCTTTTCCATTTTCAAGCAAACCATCTACTGTATTATAAAATCAAACCTTTTTGCATTTTCAAAGCAAACCACCTTTTGCATTTTCAAAGCAAACCACCTTTTCCATTTTCAAAGCAAACCATCTACTGCATTTTTAAAGCAAACCTTTTTGCATTTTCAAAGGAAATCACCTTTTGCATTTTCAATCCACCTTTTCCATTTTCAAAGTAAACCATCTACTGCTTTTTTAAAGCAAACCTTTTTGCATTTTCAAAGTATACCATCTTTTGCATTTTCAAAGCAAACCACCTTTTGCATTTCCATTAAAAAGCAGCGTTGGCATTTTCAATGCAAATCAGCAAACCACCTTTTGCATTTTCAGAGTAAACGACAGTTTGCATTTTCAAAGCAAACTACCGTTTGCATTTTCAAAGCAAACCACTTTTTGGCATTTTTATACCAAACCACCTTTTGCATTTTCAAAGCAAACCACCTTTTACATTTTCAATGAAAACCAACATTTGCATTTTCAAAGCAAACCACGTTTTGCATTTTCAAAGCAAACCACTTTTTGCAATTTCAAAGCAAACAACGTTATGCATTTTCAATGCAAACCACCTTATGCATTTTCAAAGCAAACCACCTATTCTAAGCAAACCACCTTTTGCATTTTCATGGCAAACCACCTTTTCCATTTTCAAAACAAATCACCTTTTGCATTTTCAAAGCAAAGCACATTTTGTATTTTCAAAGCAAACCACCTTTTGCATTTTTAAAGCAAACCACCTTTTGCATTATAAAGCAAACCACCTTTTGCATTTTCAAAGCAATTTTTTTTCGCATTTTCAAAGCAATTTTTTTCGCATTTTCAAAGCAAACCACCTTTTGCATTTTCAAAGCAAACCACCTTTTGCAATTTCAAAGCAAAGCACCTTTTGCATTTTCAAAGCAAACCACTTTTTTGCATTTTCAAAGCAAACCACATTTAACATTTTCAAAGCAAACTACCTTTTGCACTTTCAAAGCAAACGACCTTTTCGATTTTCAAAGCAAATCAGCTTTTGCATTTTCATAGCCACCACCTTTTGCATTTTCAAAGTAAACCAACTTTTGCATTTTCAATGCAAACCAGCAAACCACCTTTTGCATTTTCAAAGCAAACCACTTTTTCCATTTTCAAAGCAAACCACATTTAGCATTTTCAAAGCAAATCAACTTTTGCATTTTCAAAGCAAACCACCTTTTGCATTTTCAAAGCAAACCAACATTTCCATTTTAAAACCAAAGCACCTTTTGCATTTTAAAACCAAAACACATTTTGCATTTTAAAAGCAAACCATCTTTTGCATATTAAAAGCAAGCCGCCTTTTGCATTTTCAAAGCAAACCACCTTTTGTATTTTCAAAGCTAACCACCTTTTGCATTTTCAAAGCAAACCACCTTGTGTATTTTCAAAGCAAACCACCTTTTTAATTTTCAATGCAAACCAGCAAACCAACTTTTGCATTTTCATAGCAAACCTTTTGCATTTTCAAAGCAAAGGACCGTTTGCATTTTAAAGGAAAACCACATTTTGCATTTTGAAAGCAAACCTCCTTTTGGCATTTTTATAGCAAACCACCTTTTGCCTTTTCAAAGCAAACCATCTTTTGCATTTTCAAATCAAACCTTTTGCATTTTCAAAGCTAACCATCTTTTGCATTTCCAAAGCAAACCACCTTTTCAAAGCAAACCACCTTTTGCATTTTCAAAGCATACCACTTTTTGCATTTTCAAAACAAACCACCTTTTGCATTTTCAAAACAAACCATCTTTTGCATTTTCAAAGCAAACCACCTTTTGCATTTTCAAAGCAATTTTTTGCATTTGCAAAGCAAACCACCTTTTGCATTTTCAAAGCAAACCACTTATGGCATTTTCAAAGCAAACCACCTTTTGCATTTTCAAACCAAACCACTTTTTTGCATTTTCAAAGCAAACCACATTTAACATTTTCAAAGCAAACTACCTTTTGCACTTTCAAAGCAAACGACCTTTTGCATTTTCAAAGCAAATCAGCTTTTGCATTTTCAAAGCCCACCACCTTTTGCATTTTCAAAGTAAACCACCTTTTGCATTTTCAAAGCAAACCACATTTAGCATTTTCAAAGCAAATCATCTTTTGCATTTTCAAAGCAAACCACCTTTTGCATTTTCAAAGCAAACCAACATTTCCATTTTAAAACCAAACCATCTTTTGCATTTTAAAACCAAAACACCTTTTGCATTTTAAAAGCAAACCATCTTTTGCATATTAAAAGCAAGCCACCTTTTGCATTTTCAAAGCAAACCACCTTTTGTATTTTCAAAGCAAACCACCTTTTGCATTTTCAAAGCAAACCACCTTGTGTATTTTCAAAGCAAACCACCTTTTTCATTTTCAATTCAAACCAGCAAACCAACTTTTGCATTTTCATAGTAAACCTTTTGCATTTTCAAAGCAAAGGACCTTTTGCATTTTCAAAGAAAACCACATTTTGCATTTTGAAAGCAAACCTCCTTTTGGCATTTTTATAGCAAACCACCTTTTGCCTTTTCAAAGCAAACCACCATTTGCATTTTCAAAGCAAACCACTTTTTGCAATTTCCAAGCAAACCAGCGTTTGCATTTTCAATGCAACCCACCTTTTCATTTTAAAAGCAAACCACCTTTTGCATTTTCAAAGCAAACCACCATTTGCATTTTCAAAACAAACCTTTTGCATTATCAAAGTAAACCCTTTGCATTTTCAAAGCAAACCTTTAGCATTTTCAAAGCAAACCAGCTTTTTCATATTCAAAGCAAACCACCTTTTGCATTTTCAAAGCAAACCACCTTTTGCATTTTCAAAGCATACCATCTTTGCATTTTCAAAGCAAACCACCTTTTGCATTTCCATTAAAAAGCAGCTTTTGCATTTTCAATGCAAACCAGCAAACCACCTTTTGCATTTTCAAAGCAAACGACCGTTTGCATTTTCAAAGCAAACCACCTTTTGCATTTTCAAAGCAAACCACTTTTTCGCATTTTTATACCAAACCACCATTTGCATTTTCAATCCACCTTTTCCATTTTCAAAGTAAACCATCTACTGCTTTTTTAAAGCAAACCTTTTTGCATTTTCAAAGCATACCATCTTTTGCATTTTCAAAGCAAACCACCTTTTGCATTTCCATTAAAAAGCAGCTTTTGCATTATCAATGCAAATCAGCAAACCACCTTTTGCAATTTCAAATCAAACAACGTTTTGTATTTTCAAAGCAAACCATCTTTTGCATTTTCAAAGCAAACCACTTTTTTGCAATTTCAAAGCAAACCCTCTTTTGCATTTTCAAAGCAAACCACCTTTTCCATTTTCAAAACAAACCATCTACTGCATTTTTAAGGCAAACATTTTTGCATTTTCAAAGGAAACCACCTTTTGCATTTTCAATCCACCTTTTCCATTTTAAAAAGCAAACCATCTACTGCTTTTTTAAAGCAAACCTTTTAGCATTTTCAAAGCATACCATATTTGCATTTTCAAAGCAAACCACCTTTTACATTTTCAAAGCAAACTACTTTTTGGCATTTTTATACCAAACCACCTTTTGCATTTTCAAAGCAAACCACCTTTTACATTTTCATTGAAAACCAACATTTCCATTTTTAAAGCAAACCACCTTTCGCATTTTCAAAGCAAACCACTTTTTTGCAAATTCAAAGCAAACAATCTTTTGCATTTTCAAATCAAACGACCTTTCGCATATTAATAGCAAACGACCGTTTGCATTTATAGAGCAAACGACCATTTGCATTTTCAAAGCAAACCTCCTTTTGCATTTTCAAAGCAAACCACCTTTTGCAATTTCAAAACAAACCACCTTTTGCATTTTCGAAGCAAACCACCTTTAACATTTTCAAAGCAGACCACCTTTTTTTGCATGTTCAAAGCAAACCACACATTTGCAATTTCAAATTAAACCACCTTTTGCATTTTCAAAGCAAACCACCTTTTCCATTTTCAAAGCAAACCATCTACTGCATTTTTAAAGCAAACCTTTTTGCATTTTCAAAGGAAACCACCTTTTGCAATTTCAATCCACCTTTTCCATTTTCAAAGCAAACCATCTACTGCTTTTTTAAAGCAAACCTTTTTGCATTTTCAAAGCATTTCCATTAAAAAGCAGATTTTGCACTTACATTGCAAATCAGCAAACCACCTTTTGCATTTTCAAAGCAAACGACCGTTTGCATTTTCAAAGCAAACTACCTTTTGCATTTTCAAAGCAAACCACTTTTTGGCATTTTTATACCAAACCACCTTTTGCATTTTCAAAGCAAACCACTTTTTGCATTTTATAAGTAAACCACCTTTTTCATTTTCAAAGCAAACCACCATTTGCATATTAAAACAAAGCCACTTTTTGCATCTTCAAATTAAACCACGTTTTGTATTTTCAAAGCAAACCACCTTTTGCATTTTCAAAGCAAACCACTTTTTTGCAATTTCAAAGCAAACAATCTTTTGCATTTTCAAAGCAAACGACCTTCTGCATATTAAAAGCAAACGACCTTTTGCATTTTCAGAGGAAACGACCTTTTGCATTTTCAAAGCAAACAACGTTATGTATTTTCAAAGCAAACCACCTTTTGCATTTTCAAAGCAAATCACTTTTTTGCAATTTCAAAGCAAACCATCTTTTGCATTTTCAAAGCAAACCACCTTTTCTATTTTCAAAGCAAACCATCTACTGCAATTTTAAAGCAAACCTCATTTTGCATTTTCAAAGCAAACCACCTTTTGCATTTTCAAAGCAAACCACCTTTTCTATTTTCAAAGCAAACCATCTACTGCAATTTTAAAGCAAACCTCATTTTGCATTTTCAAAGCAAACCACCTTTTGCATTTTCAAAGCAAAACACCTTTTGCATTTTCAAAGCAAACCACCTTTTGCATTTTCAAAGCAAACCACCTTTAACATTTTCAAAGCAGACCACCTTTTTTTGCATGTTCAAAGCAAACCACACATTTGCAATTTCAAATTAAACCACCTTTTGCATTTTCAAAGCAAACCACCTTTTCCATTTTCAAAGCAAACCATCTACTGCATTTTTAAAGCAAACGACCTTTTGCATTTTCAAAGGAAACCACATTTTGCATTTTCAATCCACCTTTTCCATTTTCAAAGCAAACCATCTACTGCTTTTTTAAAGCAAACCTTTTTGCATTTTCAAAGCATACCACCTTTTACATTTTCAAAGCAAACCACATTTTGGCATTTTTATACCAAACCACCTTTTGCATTTTCAAAGCAAACCACCTTTTACATTTTCATTGAAAACCAACATTTGCATTTTCAAACCAAACCACCTTTTGCATTTTAAAAGCAAACCACTTTTTCATTTTCAAAGCAAACCACCATTTGCATATTAAAACAAAGCCACTTTTTGCATTTTCAAATCAAACCACGTTTTGTATTTTCAAAGCAAACCACTTTTGCATTTTCAAAGCAAACCACTTTTTTGCAATTTCAAAGCAAACAATCTTTTGCATTTTCAAAGCAAACGACCTTTTGCATATTAAAAGCAAACGACCTTTTGCATTTTCAGAGCAAACGACCTTTTGTATTTTCAAAGCAAACCTTTTGCATTTTCAAAGGAAACCACCTTTTGCATTTTCAAACCACCTTTTCCATTTTCAAAGCAAACCATCTACTGCTTTTTTAAAGCAAACCTTTTTGAATTTTCAAAGCAAACCACCTTTTGCATTTTCAAAGGAAACCACCTTTTGCATTTTCAAAGAAAACCACCTTTTCCATTTTCAAAGCAAACCATCTATTGCATTTTTAAAGCAAACCTTTTTGCATTTTCAAAGGAAACCACCTTTTGCATTTTCAATCCACCTTTTCCATTTTCAAAGCAAACCATCTACTGCTTTTTTAAAGCAAACCTTTTTGCATTTTCAAAGCATACCATCTTTTGCATTTTCAAAGCAAACCACATTTTGCATTTCCATTAAAACGCAGCTTTTGCATTTTCAATGCAAACCAGCAAACCACCTTTTGCATTTTCAAAGCAAACGACCGTTTGCATTTTCAAAGCAAACCACCTTTTACATTTTCAAAGCAAACCACATTTTGGCATTTTTATACCAAACCACCTTTTGCATTTTCAAAGCAAACCACCTTTTACATTTTCATTGAAAACCAACATTTGCATTTTCAAACCAAACCACCTTTTGCATTTTAAAAGCAAACCACCTTTTGCATTTTCAAAGCAAACCACCATTTGCATATTAAAACAAAGCCACTTTTTGCATTTTCAAATCAAACCACGTTTTGTATTTTCAAAGCAAACCACTTTTGCATTTTCAAAGCAAACCACTTTTTTGCAATTTCAAAGCAAACAATCTTTTGCATTTACAAAGCAAACGACCTTTTGCATATTAAAAGCAAACGACCTTTTGCATTTTCAGAGCAAACGACCTTTTGTATTTTCAAAGCAAACCTCCTTTTGCATTTTCAAAGGAAACCACCTTTTGCATTTTCAAACCACCTTTTCCATTATCAAAGCAAACCATCTACTGCTTTTTTAAAGCAAACCTTTTTGAATTTACAAAGCAAACCACCTTTTGCATTTTCAAAGCAAACCACCTTTTGCATTTTCAAAGCATACCATCTTTTGCATTTTCAAAGCAAACCACCTGTTGCATTTCCATTAAAAAGCAGCTTCTGCATTTTCAATGCAAACCAGAAAACAACCTATTGCATTTTCAAAGCAAACGACCTTTTGCATTTTAAAAGCAAACGACCTTTTGTATTTTCAAAGCAAACGACCTTTTGCATTTTCAAAGCAAACCACCTTTTGCATTTTCAAAGCAAACCATCTACTGCATTTTTAAAGCAAACCATCTACTGCATTTTTAAAGCAAACCTTTTTGCATTTTCAAAGGAAACCACCTTTTGCATTTTCAAACCACCTTTTCCATTTTCAAAGTAAATCATCTACTGCTTTTTTAAAGCAAACCTTTTTGCAATTTCAAAGCAAACCACCTATATCATTTTCAAAGCACACCACCTTTTGCATTTTCAAAGCACACCACCTTTTACATTTTCAAAGCAAACTCCCTTTTGCATTTTCAATGCAAACCGGCAATCCACCTTTTGCATTTTAAAAGCAAACGACCTTTTGTATTTTCAAAGCAAACGACCTTTTGCATTTTCAAAGCAAACCACCTTTTGCATCTTCAAAGCAACCACCTTTTGCTTTTTCAAAGCAAACTACTATTCGCATTTTCAAAACAAACCTTTTGCATTTTCAAAGTGAACCCTTTGCATTTTCAAAGCAAACCTTTTGATTTTAAAAGCAAACCACCTTTTTTTCATTTTCAAATCAAACCACCTTTTGCTTTTTCAAAGCAAACCACCATATGCCCTTCAAAGCAAACCGCCTTTTGCATTTTCAAAGTAAACCCTTTGCATTTTGAAAGCAAACCACTTTATCATTTTCAAAGCAAACCACCATTTGCATTTTCAAAGCAAACCACCTTTAGCATTTTCAAAGTAAACCACCTTTTGCATTTTCAAAGCAGACCAACTTTTGCATTTTCAAAGCAAACCTCATTTTGGCGTTTTTATAGCAAACCACCTTTTGCATTTTAAAAGCAAACCACCTTTTGCATTTTCAAAGCAAACCACCTTTTGCATCTTCTAAGCAACCACCTTTTGCTTTTTCAAAGCAAACCACTATTTTCCCTTCAAAGCAAACCACTTTTTGCATTTTCAAAGCAAACCTTTTGCATTTTCAAAGTAAACCCTTTGCATTTCAAAGCAAACCTTTTGATTTTAAAAGCAAACAACCTTTTTTACAATTTCAAAGAAAACCACCTTTTGCATTTTCAAAGCAAACCACCATTTGCCCTTCAAAGCAAACCACTATTTGCATTTTCAAAGCAAACCACCATTTGCATTTTCAAAGCAAACCACCTTTTACATAGTAAAGACAAACAACCTTTTGCATTTTAAAAGCAAACCACCATTTCCATATTAAAAGAAAGCCACCTATGGCATTTTCAAAGCAAACCACCTTTTGTATTTTCAAAGCAAACCACCTTTTGCATTTTCAAAGCAAACCATTTTTTTTTGCAATTTCAAACCAAACCACCTTCTGTATTTTCAAAGCAAACCACTTTTTCCTTTTTCAAAGCAAACTATCTACTACATTATAAAGCAAACATTTTTGGATTTTCAAAGCAGACCACCATTTGCATTTTCAAAGCACACCACATTTTGCATTTTCAAAGCAAACCAGCTTTTGCATTTTCAATGCAAACCAGCAAACCACCTTTTGCATTTTCAAAGCAAACCAACTTTTGCATTTTCAAAGCAAACCACCTTTTTCATTTTCAAAGCAAACCACCTTTTGCATTTTCAATGAAAAGCAGCGTTTGCATTTTCAATGCAAACCAGCTAACCACCTTTTGCATTTTCAAAGCAAATGACCTTTTGAATTTTCAAAGCAAACGACCTTTTGCATTTTCAAAGCAAACCACCTTTTGCATTTCCAAAGCAAACCACTTTTTGGCATTTTTATACCAAACCACCTTTTGCATTTTCAAAGCAAACCATTTTTTTTGCAATTTAAAAGCAAACCACCTTTTCCATTTTCAAAGCAAACCTACTGCATTTTTAAAGCAAACCTTTTTGCATTTTCATAGCAAACCACCTTTTGCATTTTCAAAGCTAATCATCTATAGCATTTTCAAAACAAACCACCTTTTCCATTTTCAAATCCAAACCACCTTTTGCATTTTTAAAGCAAACCACCATTTGCATATTAAAAGCAAGCCACCTTTTGCATTTTCAAAGCAAACCACCTTTTGCATTTTCAAATCAAACGACTTTTTTTTGCTATTTCAAAACAAACCACCTTTTGCATTTTCAAAGCAAACCACTTATTCCATTTTCAAAGCAAACCATCTACTACATTTTTAAAGCAAACCTTTTTGGATTTTCAAAGCAAACCACCTTTTGCATTTTCAAAGCAAACCACCTTTTCCATTTTCAAAGCAAACTATCTACCGCATTTTTAAAGCAAACCACTTTTTGCTATTTCAACGCACACCACATTTTGCATTTTCAAAGCAAACCACCTTTTGCATTTTCAATGTTAACCAGCAAACCACCTTTTGCATTTTAAAAGCAAGCCACCTTTTGCATTTTCAAAGCAAACCACATTTTTCATTTTCAAAGCAAACCACCCTTTGCATTTTCATTGAAAAGCAGCTTTTGCATTTTCAATGCAAACCAGCAAACCACCTTTTGCATTTTCAAAGCAAATGACCTTTAGCATTTTCAAAGCAAACGTCCTTTTGCATTTTCAAAGCAAACCACCGTTTGCATTTCCAAAGCAAACCACTTTTTGGCATTTTTATACCAAACCACCTTTTGCATTTTCAAAGAAAACCACCTTTTACATTTTCAAAGCAAACCACCATTTGCATTTTCAAAGAAAACCACCGTTATCATTTTAAAAGCAAACCACGTTTTGCATTTTCAAAGCAAACCACCTTTTGCATTTTCAAAGCAAACCACATTTTGCATTTTCAAAGTAAACCACTTTTTTTGCTATTTAAAAAAAACCCACCTTTTGCATTTTCAAAGCAAACTACCTTTTCCATTTTCAAATCAAACCATCTACTGCATTTTTAAAGCAAACCTTTTTGCATTTTCAAAGCAAACCACCTTTTGCTTTTTCAAAGCAAACCACCTTTTGCATTTTCAAAGCAAACCACCTTTTCCATTTTCTAAACAAACGACATTTTACATTTTCCAAGCAAACCACCATTTGTATTTTCAAAGCAAACCACTTTTTGCAATTTCAAAGCAAACCAACTTTTGCATTTTCAATGAAAACCACCTTTTGCATTTTAAAAGCAAACCACCTTTTCTGTTTCAAAGCAAACCACCTTTTGCCTTTTCAAAGCAACCCACCTTTTGCCTTTTCAAAGCAAACCACCTTTTGCTTTTTCAAAACAAACCACAATTTGCCCTTCAAACCAAACCACTATTTGCATTTTCAAAGCTAACCTTTCGCATTTTCAACGTAAACCCAT
Source organism: Malacoraja senta (assembly GCA_038087875.1). Lineage (NCBI taxonomy): Eukaryota > Metazoa > Chordata > Chondrichthyes > Rajiformes > Rajidae > Malacoraja > Malacoraja senta. The sequence goes on along the minus strand of JAXLNO010005194.1, from coordinate 60,386 downwards.
TGCATTTTCAAAGCAAACCTTTTGCCTTTTCAAAGCAAACCACCTTTTGCATTTTCAAAGCAAACCACCTTTTGCATTTTCAAAGCAAACCACATTTTGCATTTTCAAAAATAAACACATTTAGCATTTTCACAGCAAACAATATTTTGCTTTTTCAAAGCAAACCACCTTTTGCATTTTCAAAGCATACCATCTTTTCATTTTCAAAGCAAACCACCTTTTGCATTTCCATTAAAAAGCAGCTTTTACATTTTCAATGCAAACCAGCAAACCACCATTTGCATTTTCAAAGCAATCCACCTTTTGCATTTTCAAAGCAAACTGCCTTTTCAAAGCAAACCACCTTTTGCAATTTCAAAGAAAACCACTTTTTGCATGTTCAAAGCAAACCACCTATAGCATTTTCAAAGCAAACCACATTTTGTATTTTCAAAGCAAACCTCCTTTTCCATTTTGAAAGCAAACCACTTTTTTTCCATTTTCAAAGCAAACCTACTGCATTTTTAAAGCAAACCTTTTTGCATTTTCATAGCAAACCACCTTTTGCATTTTCAAACTAACCATCTATAGCATTTTCAAAACAAACCACCTTTTGCATTTTCAATGCAAACCAGCAAACCAACTTTTGCATTGTCATAGCAAACCTTTTGGATTTTCAAAGCAAAGGACCTTTTGCATTTTAAAGGAAAACCACATTTTGCATTTTGAAAGCAAACCTCCTTTTGGCATTTTTATAGCAAACCACCTTTTGCCTTTTCAATGCAAACCATCTTTTGCAATTTCAAATCAAACCTTTTGCATTTTCAAAGCAAACCACTTTTTGCATTTTCAAAACAAACCACCTTTTGCATTTTCAAAACAAACCATCTTTTGCATTTTCAAAGCAAACCACCTTTTGCATTTTCAAAGCAATTTTTTGCATTTTCAAAGCAAACCACCTTTTGCATTTTCAAAGCAAACCACCTTTTGCAATTTCAAAGCAAAGCACCTTTTGCATTTTCAAAGCAAACCACTTATAGCATTTTCAAAGCAAACCACCTTTTGCATTTTCAAACCAAACCACTTTTTTGCATTTTCAAAACAAACCACATTTAACATTTTCAAAGCAAACTACCTTTTGCACTTTCAAAGCAAACGACCTTTTGCATTTTCAAAGCAAATCAGCTTTTGCATTTTCAAAGCCCACCACCTTTTGCATTTTCAAAGTAAACCACCTTTTGCATTTTCAAAGCAAACCACATTTAGCATTTTCAAAGCAAATCATCTTTTGCATTTTCAAAGCAACCCACCTTTTGCATTTTCAAAGCAAACCAACATTTCCATTTTAAAACCAATCCATCTTTTGCATTTTAAAACCAAAACACCTTTTGCATTTTAAAAGCAAACCATGTTTTGCATATTAAAAGCAAGCCACCTTTTGCATTTTCAAAGCAAACCACCTTTTGTATTTTCAAAGCAAACCACCTTTTGCATTTTCAAAGCAAACCACCTTGTGTATTTTCAAAGCAAACCACCTTTTTCATTTTCAATTCAAACCAGCAAACCAACTTTTGCATTTTCATAGCAAACCTTTTGCATTTTCAAAGCAAAGGACCTTCTGCATTTTCAAAGAAAACCACATTTTGCATTTTGAAAGCAAACCTCCTTTTGGCATTTTTATAGCAAACCACCTTTTGCCTTTTCAAAGCAAACCACCATTTGCATTTTCAAAGCAAACCACTTTTTGCAATTTCCAAGCAAACCAAAGTTTGCATTTTCAATGCAACCCACCTTTTCATTTTAAAAGCAAACCACCTTTTGCATTTTCAAAGCAAACCACCATTTGCATTTTCAAAACAAACCTTTTGCATTATCAAAGTAAACCCTTTGCATTTTCAAAGCAAACCTTTAGCATTTTCAAAGCAAACCAGCTTTTTCATATTCAAAGCAAACCACCTTTTGCATTTTCAAAGCAAACCACCTTTTGCATTTTCAAAGCATACCATCTTTGCATTTTCAAAGCAAACCACCTTTTGCATTTCCATTAAAAAGCAGCTTTTGCATTTTCAATGCAAACCAGCAAACCACCTTTTGCATTTTCAAAGCAAACGACCGTTTGCATTTTCAAAGCAAACCACCTTTTGCATTTTCAAAGCAAACCACTTTTTCGCATTTTTATACCAAACCACCATTTGCATTTTCAATCCACCTTTTCCATTTTCAAAGTAAACCATCTACTGCTTTTTTAAAGCAAACCTTTTTGCATTTTCAAAGCATACCATCTTTTGCATTTTCAAAGCAAACCACCTTTTGCATTTCCATTAAAAAGCAGCTTTTGCATTATCAATGCAAATCAGCAAACCACCTTTTGCAATTTCAAATCAAACAACGTTTTGTATTTTCAAAGCAAACCATCTTTTGCATTTTCAAAGCAAACCACTTTTTTGCAATTTCAAAGCAAACCCTCTTTTGCATTTTCAAAGCAAACCACCTTTTCCATTTTCAAAACAAACCATCTACTGCATTTTTAAGGCAAACATTTTTGCATTTTCAAAGGAAACCACCTTTTGCATTTTCAATCCACCTTTTCCATTTTAAAAAGCAAACCATCTACTGCTTTTTTAAAGCAAACCTTTTAGCATTTTCAAAGCATACCATATTTGCATTTTCAAAGCAAACCACCTTTTACATTTTCAAAGCAAACTACTTTTTGGCATTTTTATACCAAACCACCTTTTGCATTTTCAAAGCAAACCACCTTTTACATTTTCATTGAAAACCAACATTTGCATTTATAAAGCAAACCACCTTTTGCACTTTAATAGCAAACCACCTTTTGCATTTTCAATGCAAACCACCATTTGCATATTAAAACAAAGCCACTTTTTGCATTTATAGAGCAAACGACCATTTGCATTTTCAAAGCAAACCTCCTTTTGCATTTTCAAAGCAAACCACCTTTTGCAATTTCAAAACAAACCACCTTTTGCATTTTCGAAGCAAACCACCTTTAACATTTTCAAAGCAGACCACCTTTTTTTGCATGTTCAAAGCAAACCACACATTTGCAATTTCAAATTAAACCACCTTTTGCATTTTCAAAGCAAACCACCTTTTCCATTTTCAAAGCAAACCATCTACTGCATTTTTAAAGCAAACCTTTTTGCATTTTCAAAGGAAACCACCTTTTGCAATTTCAATCCACCTTTTCCATTTTCAAAGCAAACCATCTACTGGTTTTTTAAAGCAAACCTTTTTGCATTTTCAAAGCATTTCCATTAAAAAGCAGATTTTGCACTTACAATGCAAATCAGCAAACCACCTTTTGCATTTTCAAAGCAAACGACCGTTTGCATTTTCAAAGCAAACTACCTTTTGCATTTTCAAAGCAAACCACTTTTTGGCATTTTTATACCAAACCACCTTTTGCATTTTCAAAGCAAACCACCTTTTGCATTTTATAAGTAAACCACCTTTTGCATTTTCAAAGCAAACCACCATTTGCATATTAAAACAAAGCCACTTTTTGCATCTTCAAATTAAAACACGTTTTGTATTTTCAAAGCAAACCACCTTTTGCATTTTCAAAGCAAACCACTTTTTTTGCAATTTCAAAGCAAACAATCTTTTGCATTTTCAAAGCAAACGACCTTCTGCATATTAAAAGCAAACGACCTTTTGCATTTTCAGAGCAAACGACCTTTTGCATTTTCAAAGCAAACAACGTTATGTATTTTCAAAGCAAACCACCTTTTGCATTTTCAAAGCAAACCACTTTTTTGCAATTTCAAAGCAAACCATCTTTTGCATTTTCAAAGCAAACCACCTTTTCTATTTTCAAAGCAAACCATCTACTGCATTTTTAAAGCAAACCTCATTTTGCATTTTCAAAGCAAACCACCTTTTGCATTTTCAAAGCAAACCGCTTTTTTGCATGTTCAAAGCAAACCACACATTTGCAATTTCAAATCAAACCACCTTTTGCATTTTCAAAGAAAACCACCTTTTCCATTTTCAAAGCAAACCATCTATTGCATTTTTAAAGCAAACGACCTTTTGCATTTTCAAAGGAAACCACATTTTGCATTTTCAATCCACCTTTTCCATTTTCAAAGCAAACCATCTACTGCTTTTTTTAAAGCAAACCTTTTTGCATTTTGAAAGCATACCATCTTTTGCATTTTCAAAGCAAACCACATTTTGCATTTCCATTAAAACGCAGCTTTTGCATTTTCAATGCAAACCAGCAAACCACCTTTTGCATTTTCAAAGCAAACGACCGTTTGCATTTTCAAAGCAAACCACATTTTACATTTTCAAAGCAAACCACATTTTGGCATTTTTATACCAAACCACCTTTTGCATTTTCAAAGCAAACCACCTTTTACATTTTCATTGAAAACCAACATTTGCATTTTCAAACCAAACCACCTTTTGCATTTTAAAAGCAAACCACTTTTTCATTTTCAAAGCAAACCACCATTTGCATATTAAAACAAAGCCACTTTTTGCATTTTCAAATCAAACCACGTTTTGTATTTTCAAAGCAAACCACTTTTGCATTTTCAAAGCAAACCACTTTTTTGCAATTTCAAAGCAAACAATCTTTTGCATTTTGAAAGCAAACGACCTTTTGCATATTAAAAGCAAACGACCTTTTGCATTTTCAGAGCAAACGACCTTTTGTATTTTCAAAGCAAACCTCCTTTTGCATTTTCAAAGGAAACCACCTTTTGCATTTTCAAACCACCTTTTCCATTTTCAAAGCAAACCATCTACTGCTTTTTTAAAGCAAACCTTTTTGAATTTTCAAAGCAAACCACCTTTTGCATTTTCAAAGGAAACCACCTTTTGCATTTTCAAAGAAAACCACCTTTTCCATTTTCAAAGCAAACCATCTATTGCATTTTAAAGCAAACCTTTTTGCATTTTCAAAGGAAACCCCATTTTGCATTTTCAATCCACATTTTCCATTTTCAAAGCAAACCATCTACTGCTTTTTTAAAGCAAACCTTTTTGCATTTTCAAAGCATACCAACTTTTGCATTTTCAAAGCAAACCACATTTTGCATTTCCATTAAAACGCAGCTTTTGCATTTTCAATGCAAACCAGCAAACCACCTTTTGCATTTTCAAAGCAAACGACCGTTTGCATTTTCAAAGCAAACCACCTTTTACATTTTCAAAGCAAACCACATTTTGGCATTTTTATACCAAACCACCTTTTGCATTTTCAAAGCAAACCACCTTTTACATTTTCATTGAAAACCAACATTTGCATTTTCAAACCAAACCACCTTTTGCATTTTAAAAGCAAACCACCTTTTGCATTTTCAAAGCAAACCACCATTTGCATATTAAAACAAAGCCACTTTTTGCATTTTCAAATCAAACCACGTTTTGTATTTTCAAAGCAAACCACTTTTGCATTTTCAAAGCAAACCACTTTTTTGCAATTTCAAAGCAAACAATCTTTTGCATTTACAAAGCAAACGACCTTTTGCATATTAAAAGCAAACGACCTTTTGCATTTTCAGAGCAAACGACCTTTTGTATTTTCAAAGCAAACCTCCTTTTGCATTTTCAAAGGAAACCACCTTTTGCATTTTCAAACCACCTTTTCCAATATCAAAGCAAACCATCTACTGCTTTTTAAAGCAAACCTTTTTGAATTTACAAAGCAAACCACCTTTTGCATTTTCAAAGCAAACCACCTTTTGCATTTTCAAAGCATACCATCTTTTGCATTTTCAAAGCAAACCACCTGTTGCATTTCCATTAAAAAGCAGCTTCTGCATTTTCAATGCAAACCAGAAAACCACCCATTGCATTTTCAAAGCAAACGACCTTTTGCATTTTAAAAGCAAACGACCTTTTGTATTTTCAAAGCAAACGACCTTTTGCATTTTCAAAGCAAACCACCTTTTGCATTTTCAAAGCAAACCATCTACTGCATTTTTAAAGCAAACCATCAACTGCATTTTTAAAGCAAACCTTTTTGCATTTTCAAAGGAAACCACCTTTTGCATTTTTAAACCACCTTTTCCATTTTCAACGTAAATCATCTACTGCTTTTTTAAAGCAAACCTTTTTGCATTTTCAAAGCAAACCACCTATATCATTTTCAAAGCAAACCACCTTTTGCATTTTCAAAGCACACCACCTTTTACATTTTCAAAGCAAACTCCCTTTTGCATTTTCAAAGCAAACCACCTTTTGCATCTTCAAAGCAACCACCTTTTGCTTTTTCAAAGCAAACCACTATTTGCATTTTCAAAACAAACCTTTTGCATTTTCAAAGTGAACCCTTTGCATTTTCAAAGCAAACCTTTTGATTTTAAAAGCAAACCACCTTTTTTTCATTTTCAAATCAAACCACCTTTTGCGTTTTCAAAGCAAACCACCATATGCCCTTCAAAGCAAACCGCCTTTTGCATTTTCAAAGTAAACCCTTTGCATTTTGAAAGCAAACCACTTTTTCATTTTCAAAGCAAACCACCATTTGCATTTTCAAAGCAAACCACCTTTAGCATTTTCAAAGTAAACCACCTTTTGCATTTTCAAAGCAGACCAACTTTTGCATTTTCAAAGCAAACCTCCTTTTGGCGTTTTTATAGCAAACCACCTTTTGCATTTTAAAAGCAAACCACCTTTTGCATTTTCAAAGCAAACCGCCTTTTGCATCTTCTAAGCAACCACCTTTTGCTTTTTCAAAGCAAACCACTATTTTCCCTTCAAAGCAAACCACTTTTTGCATTTTCAAAGCAAACCTTTTGCATTTTCAAAGTAAACCCTTTGCATTTCAAAGCAAACCTTTTGATTTTAAAAGCAAACAACCTTTTTTACATTTTCAAAGAAAACCACCTTTTGCATTTTCAAAGCAAACCACCACTTGCCCTTCAAAGCAAACCACTATTTGCATTTTCAAAGCAAACCACCATTTGCATTTTCAAAGCAAACCACCTTTTACATAGTAAAGACAAACAACCTTTTGCATTTTAAAAGCAAACCACCATTTCCATATGAAAAGAAAGCCACCTATGGCATTTTCAAAGCAAACCACCTTTTGTATTTTCAAAGCAAACCACCTTTTGCATTTTCAAAGCAAACCAGTTTTTTTTGCAATTTCAAAGCAAAGCACCTTCTGTATTTTCAAAGCAAACCACTTTTTCCTTTTTCAAAGCAAACTATCTACTACATTATAAAGCAAACCTTTTTGGATTTTCAAAGCAGACCACCTTTTGCATTTTCAAAGCAAACCAGCAAACCACCTTTTGCATTTTCAAAGCAAACCACCTTTTGCATTTTCAAAGCAAACGACCTTTTTCATTTTCAAAGCAAACCACCTTTTGCATTTTCATTGAAAAGCAGCGTTTGCGTTTTCAATGCAAACCAGCAAACCACCTTTTGCATTTTCAAAGCAAATGACCTTTTGAATTTTCAAAGCAAACGACCTTTTGCATTTTCAAAGCAAACCACCTTTTGCATTTCCAAAGCAAACCACTTTTTGGCATTTTTATACCAAACCACCTTTTGCATTTTCAAAGCAAACCATTTTTTTGCAATTTAAAAGCAAACCACCTTTTGCATTTTGAAAGCAAACCACCTTTTCAATTTTCAAAGCAAACCATCTTCTGCATTTTTAAAGCAAACCTTTTTGCATTTTCAAAGCAAACCACCTTTTGCTTTTTCAAAGCAAACCACCTTTTGCTTTTTCAAAGCAAACCACCTTTTGCATTTTCAAAGCAAATCACGTTTTCCATTTTCAAAGCAAACCACGTTTTGCATTTTCAAAGCAAACCTTTTGGCATTTTCAAAGCAATCCACCTTTTGCATTTTCAAAGCAAACTACCTTTTCAAAGCAAACCACCTTTTGCAATTTCAAAGAAAACCACCGTTTCCATTTACAAAGCAAACCACCTTTTCATTTTCAAAGCAAACCACCTATAGCATTTTCAAAGCAAACCACATTTTGTATTTTCAAAGCAAACCACCTTTTGTTTTTTCTAAACAAACGACATTTTGCATTTTCAAAGCAAAGCACATTTTGCATTTTCAAAGCAAACCGCCTTTTGGCATTTTATAGCAAACCACATTTTGCATTTTCAAAGCAAACCACCTTTTCCATTTTCAAAGCAAACCTACTGCATTTTTAAAGCAAACCTTTTTGCATTTTCATAGCAAACCACCTTTTGCATTTTCAAAGCTAATCATCTATAGCATTTTCAAAACAAACCACCTTTTCCATTTTCAAATCCAAACCACCTTTTGCATTTTTAAAGCAAACCATCATTTGCATATTAAAAGCAAGCCACCTTTTGCATTTTCAAAGCAAACCACTTATTCCATTTTCAAAGCAAACCATCTACTACATTTTTAAAACAAACCTTTTTGGATTTTCAAAGCAAACCACCTTTTGCATTTTCAAAGCAAACCACCTTTTCCATTTTCAAAGCAAACTATCTACCGCATTTTTAAAGCAAACCACTTTTTGCTATTTCAACGCACACCACATTTTTCATTTTCAAAGCAAACCACCTTTTGCATTTTCAATGTTAACCAGCAAACCACCTTTTGCATTTTAAAAGCAAGCCACCTTTTGCATTTTCAAAGCAAACCACATTTTTCATTTTCAAAGCAAACCACCCTTTGCATTTTCATTGAAAAGCAGCTTTTGCATTTTCAATGCAAACCAGCAAACCTCCTTTTGCATTTTCAAAGCAAATGACCTTTAGCATTTTCAAAGCAAACGACCTTTTGCATTTTCAAAGCAAACCACCGTTTGCATTTCCAAAGCAAACCACTTTTTGGCATTTTTATACCAAACCACCTTTTGCATTTTCAAAGAAAACCACCTTTTACATTTTCAAAGCAAACCACCATTTGCATTTTCAAAGAAAACCACCGTTATCATTTTAAAAGCAAACCACGTTTTGCATTTTCAAAGCAAACCACCATTTGTATATTAAAAGGAAGCCACCTTTTGCATTTTTAAAGCAAACCACCTTTTGCATTTTCAAAGCAAACCACATTTTGCATTTTCAAAGTAAACCACTTTTTTGCAATTTCAAAACAAACCACCTTTTGCATTTTCAAAGCAAACCACCTTTTCCATTTTCAAATCAAACCATCTACTGCATTTTTAAAGCAAACCTTTTTGCATTTTCAAAGCAAACCACCTTTTGCTTTTTCAAAGCAAACCACCTTTTGCATTTTCAAAGCAAACCACCTTTTCCATTTTCTAAACAAACGACATTTTACATTTTCAAAGCAAACCACCATTTGTATTTTCAAAGCAAACCACTTTTTGCAATTTCAAAGCAAACCAACTTTTGCATTTTCAATGAAAACCACCTTTTGCATTTTAAAAGCAAACCACCTTTTCTGTTTCAAAGCAAACCACCTTTTGCCTTTTCAAAGCAACCCACCTTTTGCCTTTTCAAAGCAAACCACCTTTTGCTTTTTCAAAACAAACCACAATTTGCCCTTCAAACCAAACCACTATTTGCATTTTCAAAGCTAACCTTTTGCATTTTCAACGTAAACCCTTTGCATTTTCAAAGCAAACCTTTTGCCTTTTCAAAGCAAACCACCATTTGCATTTTCAAAGCAAACCACCTTTTGCATTTTCAAAGCAAACCACATTTTGCATTTAAAAAAAAAAACACATTTAGCATTTTCACAGCAAACAATATTTTGCTTTTTCAAAGCAAACCACCTTTTGCATTTTCAAAGCATACCATCTTTTCATTTTCAAAGCAAACCACCTTTTGCTTTTTCAAAGCAAACCACCTTTTGCATTTTCAAAGCAAACCACCTTTTGCTTTTTCAAAGCAAACCACCTTTTGCATTTTCAAAGCAAATCACGTTTTCCATTTTCAAAGCAAACCACGTTTTGCATTTTCAAAGCAAACCTTTTGGCATTTTCAAAGCAATCCACCTTTTGCATTTTCAAAGCAAACTACCTTTTCAAAGCAAACCACCTTTTGCAATTTCAAAGAAAACCACCGTTTCCATTTACAAAGCAAACCACCTTTTCCATTTTCAAAGCAAACCACCTATAGCATTTTCAAAGCAAACCACATTTTGTATTTTCAAAGCAAACCACCTTTTGTTTTTTCTAAACAAACGACATTTTGCATTTTCAAAGCAAAGCACATTTTGCATTTTCAAAGCAAACCGCCTTTTGGCATTTTATAGCAAACCACCTTTTGCATTTTCCAAGCAAACCACCTTTTCCATTTTCAAAGCAAACCTACTGCATTTTTAAAGCAAACCTTTTTGCATTTTCATAGCAAACCACCTTTTGCATTTTCAAATCCAAACCACCTTTTGCATTTTTAAAGCAAACCACCATTTGCATATTAAAAGCAAGCCACCTTTTGCATTTTCAAAGCAAACCACCTTTTGCATTTTCAAATCAAACGACTTTTTTTTGCAATTTCAAAACAAACCACCTTTTGCATTTTCAAAGCAAACCACTTATTCCATTTTCAAAGCAAACCATCTACTACATTTTTAAAACAAACCTTTTTGGATTTTCAAAGCAAACCACCTTTTACATTTTCAAAGCAAACCACCTTTTCCATTTTCAAAGCAAACTATCTACCGCATTTTTAAAGCAAACCACTTTTTGCTATTTCAACGCACACCACATTTTGCATTTTCAAAGCAAACCACCTTTTGCATTTTCAATGTTAACCAGCAAACCACCTTTTGCATTTTAAAAGCAAGCCACCTTTTGCATTTTCAAAGCAAACCACATTTTTCATTTTCAAAGCAAACCACCCTTTGCATTTTCATTGAAAAGCAGCTTTTGCATTTTCAATGCAAACCAGCAAACCACCTTTTGCATTTTCAAAGCAAATGACCTTTAGCATTTTCAAAGCAAACGACCTTTTGCATTTTCAAAGCAAACCACCGTTTGCATTTCCAAAGCAAACCACTTTTTGGCATTTTTATACCAAACCACCTTTTGCATTTTCAAAGAAAACCACCTTTTACATTTTCAAAGCAAACCACCATTTGCATTTTCAAAGAAAACCACCGTTATCATTTTAAAAGCAAACCACGTTTTGCATTTTCAAAGCAAACCACCATTTGTATATTAAAAGGAAGCCACCTTTTGCATTTTTAAAGCAAACCACCTTTTGCATTTTCAAAGCAAACCACATTTTGCATTTTCAAAGTAAACCACTTTTTTGCAATTTCAAAACAAACCACCTTTTGCATTTTCAAAGCAAACCACCTTTTCCATTTTCAAATCAAACCATCTACTGCATTTTTAAAGCAAACCTTTTTGCATTTTCAAAGCAAACCACCTTTTGCTTTTTCAAAGCAAACCACCTTTTGCATTTTCAAAGCAAACCACCTTTTCCATTTTCTAAACAAACGACATTTTACATTTTCAAAGCAAACCACCATTTGTATTTTCAAAGCAAACCACTTTTTGCAATTTCAAAGCAAACCAACTTTTGCATTTTCAATGAAAACCACCTTTTGCATTTTAAAAGCAAACCACCTTTTCTGTTTCAAAGCAAACCACCTTTTGCCTTTTCAAAGCAACCCACCTTTTGCCTTTTCAAAGCAAACCACCTTTTGCTTTTTCAAAACAAACCACAATTTGCCCTTCAAACCAAACCACTATTTGCATTTTCAAAGCTAACCTTTTGCATTTTCAACGTAAACCCTTTGCATTTTCAAAGCAAACCTTTTGCCTTTTCAAAGCAAACCACCATTTGCATTTTCAAAGCAAACCACCTTTTGCATTTTCAAAGCAAACCACATTTTGCATTAAAAAAAAAAACACATTTAGCATTTTCACAGCAAACAATATTTTGCTTTTTCAAAGCAAACCACCTTTTGCATTTTCAAAGCATACCATCTTTTCATTTTCAAAGCAAACCACCTTTTGCTTTTTCAAAGCAAACCACCTTTTGCATTTTCAAAGCAAACCACCTTTTCCATTTTCTAAACAAACGACATTTTACATTTTCAAAGCAAACCACCATTTGTATTTTCAAAGGAAACCACTTTTTGCAATTTCAAAGCAAACCAACTTTTGCATTTTCAATGAAAACCACCTTTTGCATTTTAAAAGCAAACCACCTTTTCTGTTTCAAAGCAAACCACCTTTTGCCTTTTCAAAGCAACCCACCTTTTGCCTTTTCAAAGCAAACCACCTTTTGCTTTTTCAAAACAAACCACAATTTGCCCTTCAAACCAAACCACTATTTGCATTTTCAAAGCTAACCTTTTGCATTTTCAACGTAAACCCTTTGCATTTTCAAAGCAAACCTTTTGCCTTTTCAAAGCAAACCACCATTTGCATTTTCAAAGCAAACCACCTTTTGCATTTTCAAAGCAAACCACATTTTGCATTTTTAAAAAAAAACACATTTAGCATTTTCACAGCAAACAATATTTTGCTTTTTCAAAGCAAACCACCTTTTGCATTTTCAAAGCATACCATCTTTTCATTTTCAAAGCAAACCACCTTTTGCATTTCCATTAAAAAGCAGCTTTTACATTTTCAATGCAAACCAGCAAACCACCTTTTGCATTTTCAAAGCAAACCACCTTTTGCATTTTCAAAGCAAACCACCATTTGCATATTAAAAGCAATCCACCTTTTGCATTTTCAAAGCAAACTACCTTTTCAAAGCAAACCACCTTTTGCAATTTCAAAGAAAACCACTTTTTGCATGTTCAAAGCAAACCACCTATAGCATTTTCAAAGCAAACCACATTTTGTATTTTCAAAGCAAACCTCCTTTTCCATTTTGAAAGCAAACCACTTTTTTCCATTTTCAAAGCAAACCTACTGCATTTTAAAGCAAACCTTTTTGCATTTTCATAGCAAACCACCTTTTGCATTTTCAAACTAACCATCTATAGCATTTTCAAAACAAACCACCTTTTGCATTTTCAATGCTAACCAGCAAACCAACTTTTGCATTTTCAAAGCAAACCACATTTTGCAGTTTCAAAGCAAACTACCTTTTCCATTTTCAAAGCAAACCATCTACTGCCTTTTTAAAGCAAACCACCTTTTTCATTTTCAACGCACTCCACATTTTGCATTTTCAAAGCAATGAACCTTTTGCATTTTCAATACAAACCAGCAAACCACCTTTTGCATTTTTAAAGCAAACCACCTTTTGCATTTTCAAAGGAAACCACCTTTTGCATTTTCAAAGCAAATCACCTTTTGCATTTTCAAAGCAAACCACCATTTGCCCTTCAAAGCAAACCACTATTTTCATTTTCAAAGCAAACCTTTTGCATTTTCAAAGTAAACCTTTTGCATTTCCAAAGTAAACCCTTTGTATTTTCAAAGCAAACCTTTTGATTTTAAAAGCAAACCACCTTTTTTCATTTTCAAAGCAAACCACCTTTTGCATTTTCAATGCAAACCAGCAAACCAAATTTTGCATTTTCAAAGCAAACCACCTTTTCCATTTTCTAAACAAACGACATTTTACATTTTCAAAGCAAAGCACATTTTGCATTTTCAAAGCAAACCGCCTTTTGGCATTTTATAGCAAACCACCTTTTGCATTTTCAAAGCAAACCACCATTTGCATTTTCAAAGCAAACCACTTTTTGCAATTTCAAAGCAAACCACCTTTTGCCTTTTCAAAGCATACCACCTTTTGCCTTTTCAAAGCAAACCACCTTTTGCTTTTTCAAAGCAAACCACTATTTGCATTTTCAAAGCTAACCTTTTGCATTTTCAACCTAACCCTTTGCATTTTCAAAGCAAACCTTTTGCATTTTCAAAGCAAACCACTTTTTGCATTTTCAAAGCATACCATCTTTTCATTTTCAAAGCAAACCACCTTTTGCATTTCCATTAAAAAGCAGCTTTTGCATTTTCTATGCAAACCAGCAAACCACCTTTTGCATTTTCAAAGCAAACCACCTATAGCATTTTCAAAGCAAACCACATTTTGTATTTTCAAAGCAAACCACCTTTTGTTTTTTCTAAACAAACGACATTTTGCATTTTCAAAGCAAAGCACATTTTGCATTTTCAAAGCAAACCGCCTTTTGGCATTTTATAGCAAACCACCTTTTGCATTTTCCAAGCAAACCACCTTTTCCATTTTCAAAGCAAACCTACTGCATTTTTAAAGCAAACCTTTTTGCATTTTCATAGCAAACCACCTTTTGCATTTTCAAATCCAAACCACCTTTTGCATTTTTAAAGCAAACCACCATTTGCATATTAAAAGCAAGCCACCTTTTGCATTTTCAAAGCAAACCACCTTTTGCATTTTCAAATCAAACGACTTTTTTTTGCAATTTCAAAACAAACCACCTTTTGCATTTTCAAAGCAAACCACTTATTCCATTTTCAAAGCAAACCATCTACTACATTTTTAAAACAAACCTTTTTGGATTTTCAAAGCAAACCACCTTTTACATTTTCAAAGCAAACCACCTTTTCCATTTTCAAAGCAAACTATCTACCGCATTTTTAAAGCAAACCACTTTTTGCTATTTCAACGCACACCACATTTTGCATTTTCAAAGCAAACCACCTTTTGCATTTTCAATGTTAACCAGCAAACCACCTTTTGCATTTTAAAAGCAAGCCACCTTTTGCATTTTCAAAGCAAACCACATTTTTCATTTTCAAAGCAAACCACCCTTTGCATTTTCATTGAAAAGCAGCTTTTGCATTTTCAATGCAAACCAGCAAACCACCTTTTGCATTTTCAAAGCAAATGACCTTTAGCATTTTCAAAGCAAACGACCTTTTGCATTTTCAAAGCAAACCACCGTTTGCATTTCCAAAGCAAACCACTTTTTGGCATTTTTATACCAAACCACCTTTTGCATTTTCAAAGAAAACCACCTTTTACATTTTCAAAGCAAACCACCATTTGAATTTTCAAAGAAAACCACCGTTATCATTTTAAAAGCAAACCACGTTTTGCATTTTCAAAGCAAACCACCATTTGTATATTAAAAGGAAGCCACCTTTTGCATTTTTAAAGCAAACCACCTTTTGCATTTTCAAAGCAAACCACATTTTGCATTTTCAAAGTAAACCACTTTTTTGCAATTTCAAAACAAACCACCTTTTGCATTTTCAAAGCAAACCACCTTTTCCATTTTCAAATCAAACCATCTACTGCATTTTTAAAGCAAACCTTTTTGCATTTTCAAAGCAAACCACCTTTTGCTTTTTCAAAGCAAACCACCTTTTGCATTTTCAAAGCAAACCACCTTTTCCATTTTCTAAACAAACGACATTTTACATTTTCAAAGCAAACCACCATTTGTATTTTCAAAGCAAACCACTTTTTGCAATTTCAAAGCAAACCAACTTTTGCATTTTCAATGAAAACCACCTTTTGCATTTTAAAAGCAAACCACCTTTTCTGTTTCAAAGCAAACCACCTTTTGCCTTTTCAAAGCAACCCACCTTTTGCCTTTTCAAAGCAAACCACCTTTTGCTTTTTCAAAACAAACCACAATTTGCCCTTCAAACCAAACCACTATTTGCATTTTCAAAGCTAACCTTTTGCATTTTCAACGTAAACCCTTTGCATTTTCAAAGCAAACCTTTTGCCTTTTCAAAGCAAACCACCATTTGCATTTTCAAAGCAAACCACCTTTTGCATTTTCAAAGCAAACCACATTTTGCATTAAAAAAAAAAACACATTTAGCATTTTCACAGCAAACAATATTTTGCTTTTTCAAAGCAAACCACCTTTTGCATTTTCAAAGCATACCATCTTTTCATTTTCAAAGCAAACCACCTTTTGCTTTTTCAAAGCAAACCACCTTTTGCATTTTCAAAGCAAACCACCTTTTCCATTTTCTAAACAAACGACATTTTACATTTTCAAAGCAAACCACCATTTGTATTTTCAAAGGAAACCACTTTTTGCAATTTCAAAGCAAACCAACTTTTGCATTTTCAATGAAAACCACCTTTTGCATTTTAAAAGCAAACCACCTTTTCTGTTTCAAAGCAAACCACCTTTTGCCTTTTCAAAGCAACCCACCTTTTGCCTTTTCAAAGCAAACCACCTTTTGCTTTTTCAAAACAAACCACAATTTGCCCTTCAAACCAAACCACTATTTGCATTTTCAAAGCTAACCTTTTGCATTTTCAACGTAAACCCTTTGCATTTTCAAAGCAAACCTTTTGCCTTTTCAAAGCAAACCACCATTTGCATTTTCAAAGCAAACCACCTTTTGCATTTTCAAAGCAAACCACATTTTGCATTTAAAAAAAAAAACACATTTAGCATTTTCACAGCAAACAATATTTTGCTTTTTCAAAGCAAACCACCTTTTGCATTTTCAAAGCATACCATCTTTTCATTTTCAAAGCAAACCACCTTTTGCATTTCCATTAAAAAGCAGCTTTTACATTTTCAATGCAAACCAGCAAACCACCTTTTGCATTTTCAAAGCAAACCACCTTTTGCATTTTCAAAGCAAACCACCATTTGCATATTAAAAGCAATCCACCTTTTGCATTTTCAAAGCAAACTACCTTTTCAAAGCAAACCACCTTTTGCAATTTCAAAGAAAACCACTTTTTGCATGTTCAAAGCAAACCACCTATAGCATTTTCAAAGCAAACCACATTTTGTATTTTCAAAGCAAACCTCCTTTTCCATTTTGAAAGCAAACCACTTTTTTCCATTTTCAAAGCAAACCTACTGCATTTTTAAAGCAAACCTTTTTGCATTTTCATAGCAAACCACCTTTTGCATTTTCAAACTAACCATCTATAGCATTTTCAAAACAAACCACCTTTTGCATTTTCAATGCTAACCAGCAAACCAACTTTTGCATTTTCAAAGCAAACCACATTTTGCAGTTTCAAAGCAAACTACCTTTTCCATTTTCAAAGCAAACCATCTACTGCCTTTTTAAAGCAAACCACCTTTTTCATTTTCAACGCACTCCACATTTTGCATTTTCAAAGCAATGAACCTTTTGCATTTTCAATACAAACCAGCAAACCACCTTTTGCATTTTTAAAGCAAACCACCTTTTGCATTTTCAAAGGAAACCACCTTTTGCATTTTCAAAGCAAATCACCTTTTGCATTTTCAAAGCAAACCACCATTTGCCCTTCAAAGCAAACCACTATTTTCATTTTCAAAGCAAACCTTTTGCATTTTCAAAGTAAACCTTTTGCATTTCCAAAGTAAACCCTTTGTATTTTCAAAGCAAACCTTTTGATTTTAAAAGCAAACCACCTTTTTTCATTTTCAAAGCAAACCACCTTTTGCATTTTCAATGCAAACCAGCAAACCAAATTTTGCATTTTCAAAGCAAACCACCTTTTCCATTTTCTAAACAAACGACATTTTACATTTTCAAAGCAAAGCACATTTTGCATTTTCAAAGCAAACCGCCTTTTGGCATTTTATAGCAAACCACCTTTTGCATTTTCAAAGCAAACCACCATTTGCATTTTCAAAGCAAACCACTTTTTGCAATTTCAAAGCAAACCACCTTTTGCCTTTTCAAAGCATACCACCTTTTGCCTTTTCAAAGCAAACCACCTTTTGCTTTTTCAAAGCAAACCACTATTTGCATTTTCAAAGCTAACCTTTTGCATTTTCAACCTAACCCTTTGCATTTTCAAAGCAAACCTTTTGCATTTTCAAAGCAAACCACTTTTTGCATTTTCAAAGCATACCATCTTTTCATTTTCAAAGCAAACCACCTTTTGCATTTCCATTAAAAAGCAGCTTTTGCATTTTCTATGCAAACCAGCAAACCACCTTTTGCATTTTCAAAGCAAACCACCTTTTACATTTTCAAAGCAAACCACCATTTGCATTTTCAAAGCAAACCACCTTTTGCATTTTCAAGGTAAACCACCTTTTGCATTTTCAAAGCAAACCACCATTTGCATATTAAAAGCAAGCCACCTTTTGCATTTTCAAAGCAAACCACCTTTTGTATTTTCAAAGCAAACCACCTTTTGCATTTTCAAAGCAAACCACATTTTTTGCATTTTCAAAGCAAACCACCTTTTGCATTTTCAAAGCAAACCACCTTTTCCATTTTCAAAGCAAACAATCTACTGCATTTTTAGCAAACCTTTTTGCATTTTCATAGCAAATCACCTTTTGCATTTTCAAAGCAAACCACCTTTTGCATTTTCAAAGCAAACCTCCTTTTGCATTTTTAAAGCAAACCACCTTTTGCATTTTCAAAGCACACCACCTTTTGCATTTTCAAAGCAAACCACCTTTTGCATTTTCAATGCAAACCAGCAAACCAATTTTGCATTTTCAAAGCAAACAACTTTTTGCATTATCAAAACAAACGACCTTTTGCATTTTCAAAGAAATCCACATTTTGCATTTTCAAAGCAACCCGCCTTTTGGCATTTTATAGCAAACCACCTTTTGCATTTTCAAAGCAAACCACCATTTGCATTTTCAAAGCAAACCACTTTTTGCAATTTCAAAGCAAACCATCTTTTGCATTTTCAAAGCAAACCACCATTTGCATTTTCAAAGCAAACCACCTTTTGCATTTTCAAAGCAAACCATGTTTTGCATTTTCAAAGCAAAGCACCATTTGCCCTTCAAAGCAAACCACTATTTGCATTTTCAAAGCAAACCTTTTGCATTTTCAAAGTAAACCCTTGTGCATTTTCAAAGCAAACCACCTTTTGCATTTTCAAAGAAAACCACATTTTGCATTTTTAAAGCAAACCACATTTTGCATTTTCAAAGCAAACCTTTTGCATTTTCAAACAAAACCTTTTGCATTTTCAAATCAAATCTTTAGCATTTTCAAAGAAAACCAGCTTTTGCATTTTCAAAGTAAACCACATTTTGCATTTTCTAAGCAAAGCACCTTTTGCATTTTCAAAGAAAACGTTTTGTAATTTCAAAGCCATCCTTTTGCATTTCCAATCCAAACTACTTTTTGCTTTTCTAAACCAAACCACCATTTGCATTTTCAAACAAAACTACATTTTTACATTTTGAAAGAAAACCACCTTTTGCATTTTCAAAGCCAGCCACATTTTCCATAAAGCAAACCACCTTTTGCATTTTCAAACCAAACCACCTTTTGCATTTTCAAAGCAAACCCTTTGCATTTTCAAAGCAAACCTTTTGCATTCTCAAGGCAAACCACCTTTTGTATTTTCAAAGCAAACCACATTTTGCATTTTCAAAGCAAAACCACTTTTGCATTTTCAAAGCAAACCATTCTTGCATTTTCAAAGCAAACTAACAATTGCATTTTCAAAGAATACCACCTTTTGCATTTTCAAAGCAAACCTTTTGCATTTTCAAACCAAACCTTTTGCATTTTCAAACCAAACCTTTTGCGTTTTCAAACCAAATCTTTTGCATTTCAAAACCGAACCACCTTTTGCATTTTCAAAGCAAATCAATTTTTGCATTTTCAAAGGAAACCACCTTTTGCATTTTAAAAGCAAACCTTTTGCATTTTCAAACCAAACCTTTTGCATTTCCAAACCAGACCACCATTTGCATTTTCAAACCAAACCACCATTTGCGTTTTCAAAGCACACCTTTTGCATTTTCAAAGCAAACCTTTTGCAGTTTCAAACTGAAGTGGGCGCATGTGCGCAGGTGCGGGGCTCTTCTAGAGTGTGCGCATGTGCAAGACTTTTCCAGAGTGTGCGCATGTGCGAGGTATTTCGGGCGGGAAAGGCCTGCGGAATCAGCCATGTTTGCCAAACGTTTCTGAGTTTATGTATTAAAGAAATAAGTTGCTTAAAGCTTAAATAAAGTTAAGTAAATTTTGAGTAGTGAAAAGTTTCATTTGCCTCGCAACAATATAAGCAACTTATCTTAGCAGTCCGACTTGGGATGGAGAAACTATTGAAACCACAACGCTTGGATCTGGATCCCAACTCACCTGCTACTGCAAAGGAATGGAAGCACTGGCTTCGTATATTAAATAACTTCTTTGATGAGTGTGGCAATGATGCACCAGACAGACTCAAGACATTAATAAGCTTCGTCTCTTCTGATGTATATGATTACATAGTGTAATGTACAACTTATGTTTCTGCTATTGATGTACTAAGCAGACTCTTCGTTAAGACACCCAATGTGATATTCGCTCGACACCTCCTTGGTACTCGGAAACAAAAACCTGGTGAGTCAATTGATGAATTTTCACAAGTACTTCAAAGACTTAGTAAAGACTGTCCATTCAAAGTAGTTACGGCTGATCAATATCGACAGGAACTTATTCGAGACTCTTTTATCAATGGTTTGGCATCGCCTTTAATACGACAGAAACTATTAGAAAACAAAACCTTGGCTTTACAGTCAGCTTACAATCAAGCTTATTAGACTTGGCTCAGAAACATTGTGATGCATATGACTCATCTAATGTGTATTCTGCTGCAACTACTACAAAAGAATTTCACCCAAGTACTAATATGGAGCAAGCTAAAACAATTTCTACTGATAAAGGAGACCTTGCTGCAGTATATCATTATTCAAAAAGGAAGTGTTACTTTTGCGGGGGTAATATTCATAAGAGAGAGAGATGCCCTGCTCAAGAGGCAACTTGTAATAGTTGTGGCAAGAAGGGACATTTTTCTAGAGTATGCAAGTCCAAAGCAACTACTAAAAGTGTGACTGCTGCCATTTATATGCCTTGTTTATGTGTAATTATAGCTGCATTTCCTCAGAGCTTGTCTGATGCAGCTACAACGTTATCCATCAATGGCCATACACTTAATGTACTACTTGATTCTGGCAGTTCAGAACGTTTTATAAGTGAACAAGTTGTGTCTCGACTAAATCTAACTATAATTCCTTCAAATAGAGAAATCTCGATGGCTCTGACAACTCTCAATACTCAAATTATTGGATCTTGTATTGTAGACTTTATTCTGAACAAAACTAGCTATAAATCTGTATGTCTTGGTATTTTGAAAAATTTGTGTAGCGATATAATTCTAGGTCAGGATTTTCAGAAACAGCACAGATCACTTCAAATAATGTCTGAAGGAACTATGCCTGATCTTGTATTGTCAAAGCCACCAGTATTGTGTGTTTTTTCTGCTGCATATGTTGAATATCCTTCATTATTCACTAATTTATCCTCCAAGTGCAAGCCAATTGCTACAAAATCAAGACATTTTAGTAAAGATGATAGGAACTTTATCAACACAGAAGTAACTAATCTTTTACAAGAAGGTATCATAGAACCCAGCTCTTCCCCTTGGAGGGCACAAGTTGTCGTGGTTAAGGACCCCTTGGAGAGACATAGAAAGAGACTCTGCATTGATTACTCTATAAACCAGTTCATGGATCTTGATGCATATCCACTACCTCGTATAGAAGAGATTATCAATACATTAGCTAATTATAAGATATTCTCTACTTTTGACTTAAAAAGTGCTGACTACCAAATTCCTTTGAAGGAATCAGAGAAGAAATACACTGCGTTTGAAGCAAATGGGAAATTATATCACCACTGCAGAGTTCCTTTTGGTGTAACTAATGGCGTGGCTGTTTTTCAGAGAGAGATGGACAAACTTGTTGAACAAGAAAACCTTAAAGATACTTTCCCTTATCTTGATAATTTAACTATTGCTGGAAAAGACCAAGCTGAACATGATGAAAATGTACAACGGTTTTTAGATGTTGTACATTCTAAACATCTAACATTAAATGAGGCAAAGTTAATAACATCAGTGTCAACAATTAATATTCTTGGTTATTGGGATGGAAATGATATAATCCAGCCTGATCCAGAAAGACTCTGCCCACTCCAAGAGATCCCTGTTCCAGTCACATTACACTCTCTACGAAGGGTTCTTTGGATGTTTGCATATTATGCTCAATGGATACCAAATTTTGCTGGCAAAATTCAACCTTTGATTAGAACAAAATCTTTCCCCCTTGACTCTACAGCAATTGGTGCCTTTACTTCTTTAAAGAAACAATTAGAATCTGCGACATTACACGCCATCGATGAGGATCTCCCCTTTGTTGTTGAATGTGATGCCTCTGATTTAGCAGTATCAGCAACATTAAATCAAGGAGGACAACCAGTGGCTTTCATGTCACGTACTCTCCAAGGTATTGAATTGCACTACCCTCCCGTCCGAAAAGGTAGCTACACCAATTATTGAAGCAGTGAAGTAATGGAGTCATTTCCTTGCTCGCCAGCACTTCACTTTGATAACAGATCAGCGTTCAGTAGCTTTTATGCTGGATAATCGGAAACGAACGAAGATTAAAAACAGTAACATTCATGAATGGAGGATTGAATTATCTGCATATAGTTATTCAATTGAGTACCGCCCTGGTAAGGATAATGTTGCTCCAGATACATTAACTCGAGCATTTTGTGCCTCTGTTCATTCTTCTGCACTCACTGATCTTCACAATGGTCTGTGTCATCCTGGAATCACACATTTGTTGCACTATGTTCGTTCCAAAAACGTACCTTTCTCTACAGAAGATGTTGTGAGGAAGGGGTTAATAGGTATAGTTGATTTAGACTAAGAACCCTTTGTATTGTAGAGAGTAGATGAGCTTCAAGGATGAGAAGAAGGAGATAGCGACAGTCCAGGAAGAACTGGGGTAAAGGGCATGAACAACTCTCTAGTGCGCATGGGTAATGAGACAAATGAATATTGCAAACACGCCCATCATGACAAGATGTCTGATTTAAATGTACATGCGATGTATGATGTGGGAGGCACCAGGGGCGGGACCGGTAGATTGTGCACCTCAGTGCTCTGATTTGAAAGGAGCCCGAAGGGGAGGAATAAAGATGTAACAAATGTAAAATGATATGAATAAAAGAGAGTGGCTTTCCCGACCTCGGTGTGTCTCGACAGGGGAGGCACCCGACTCTGCAGACTTGCTAATAAATAAACTTGTTTCTCTCATTTCTCTAGCATCGTGATTGTGAGCACTCACTTTTTGCACCTCACAAGCCTGGGGGCTCGTCTTGGGATCGCCACTCCGGCCAGCTGGTGGCGGTATACGGGAGAGGGGACGGTGCACCCCGCTGATTCAGCGGCCCTGGACCCCTTGCTTGCCGTCAGCGGTTTGAGCGAGTGATATCCCAGACCAGAGATTAGAGAAACATGTGGGAGTAGTTGGAAATCGCGAGGAGCCAAATCGAGTGATTCTTGTGCACAGGACCCGGGTAAGAAAACGACTATTAAGTACTACTCGGGCGATTAAATAGATCGGGGGAAATTCCGATCGGGAGGATGGGCAATGAAAACGGAAAGCCCAAAAGGAAGGGGAAGGGCGGTAAAGCCGCATTCTGCCTGATAGTCCGTTGGGGCGAATGCTGAGCCTCTGGGGGCAAGGAAATACCCAGGGATTTTATATATGTGATAATTATATTGTATTTGTAGACCACACTGTAAGAGTAAGTAAGTAAGTAAGTAAGTTTTATTAGAATCAAAAATGTCCACTGTAGGTAGGTGTATGTTCCTTTAAATAAATTAGGTCATGGTGAAAGGCGACGAACAGCTGTAAGATAACGATTAACTGTTTGTATCCTCGTAACCTAGAAGGGGAAGTTGTAAAATCAGCTTTTGGTTTTTCTGATGTTCTTTTAGATTTCTAGTCAGTAAAGTTAATTTGGGAAATTGTTACTAGTGCTGGGAATTGGACATTTAAAATAGTGGTGAATATGGATTGAAATAATTGGAAATAAGTTCATTGGTAAACATTCAAGTTTAGAAAGGAAGGAGAGAGAGGCAGTTAGAAGATAACAGAAGTAGAAAAACGACAGGCGTGAAAGTAATAAAGCAGGAGGAGTCAGTGGAAGATTTAAAAAAGAAAGGTGAATGAATTTGCAAGGAGGCTAGAATATTTGAGAAGCAAGAAATTGAGTTTAGAATAAGAAAGAAGGCATACCAGAAAGGATTAAAGTTGGAAGCATTGGGATAAAGTGATGAGACTGCTTTAAAGAGAAAAGAGAAGGACAGACACAGATTATCCCTTGGGGCACCCATAAACTGAGAGGGCTAAAAAATCACCTCACCCTATATCCCTGATGGGGGAGGAAATGGATTAGGGCTTTGGAGGAGGAGAACGTGGGACGATTATTGACCACGGAAGATTTGAAGGCACTGTTGGTAAAAGTGACAGAACTACTGAAGATGGATGGTATAAACTGATGCGAACAATGTAATAAGCAATGGCATACTGTTTGACACAGTCAGGCAGAGGGTATGGCAGGCCCTCAGACAATGTAATCCAGCAGGCTATCTGGAAAACCAGCTGAAAAGGTGGAGAGTTGATTGATGAACATTATATTATGAACTACTGTGGTGGATGTCATTCTTCTTAAAGTCAAGCAGATTGGAGAAGGTGGTGAGATTGTCATTAATTTCCCACCCCCGATTCAGCGAACAGTTGGTCTCTGCAGTCGTGAAATATCGCAAAGATAGGAAAAAGACTTGCAAACCAGCAGGAGGAGCTGTTGTCAATAAATAATGGACCTGGTTGAAAAGACAAGTGAGTCCTATGACGGAACCAAGCAGGGCCAGAGAATTACATGCCAATAATGAATGTCTTTGGGGAACGTTTCCTCAAAAAGTCCTATCAGGAGTGAAATTAATCTGGATATAAGCCCTAACAGGACTGGGTCCCCAAGAGAGAAAAGGATTTAAAGGAGGATTTGTTGGTATTGTTCCATAAGTGAAAAGCGATGTAAGAGAGAGAGAGAGAGATTTTAAAAAATACTTCAGAATGTAGGACAGAGTATGATAACCTCGGGAAAAGGCAGGATATAGTTCAGACTAGATTAGGTATAAGCCCTGTAGTGTCGTTTATGATGAATAAGGTAATTAAGAGGTTTGGTAGACCTACAGAAATCAGCTTTGACAATGGATTGTTTTCATTTAGGGAGTAGCCAAGTTGGCGATAGAGACCCTTAGAGTAAAATACACATTTGGGTAGGTAACACCTGCAGTTACAGGCATGGTGGAAAGAATAAATGGAACATTGAAGGTTAATATAAATAAGATTTGTTTAATTACAAAGTTGAATTGGATCGATGCCCTGCCATTGGCACTGAAGAGATGTTGCATGCAAACTAACCGAGCAGGTGGCACAATGGAGAGGTCCCTACAAGAGACCGAGTTTGGAACAGTTAAATATAGAATTTAAAAAGTATATGAAACAGTTAATTATGATATACAAGTCTATTTATGAACAGGTAAAGTAAAAGCTGTTGGAGGTGGACCAGGAGGAAGGACCCTTTAAACCTGAAGACAAGGTGTATGTATGAGTTTTCTAAACTACCGACCGATGTTCAGGTAGAAGGTTGATATACCTGGTACCATTTCAATAATTACATGAGGGCCGTCCCGCAGGTATGAATAGATAATAGCCCTGAGGTAAGTGAACAGGAGGACAAAGATGTGAGAAAAGAGTAGAGTTTTACCAAGAACATTGTTTGACATCAGTGGTGGGCAAAATAATGGAAAGGATACTTAAGACAATATATAAGAATTTGGATAAATAGGGTAGGATTAGGAAGAATTAGCATGGGTTTGTGATTGTGATGTTTGACTAATCTTGAATTTTTTGAAAAAGTTACTAGGGAAATTGATGAGGGTAAAGTGGTGGATGTTGTCTAGATGAACTTCAGTAAGGCCTTTGACAAGGATCAATAAGGAAATAAGGTTGGTTAAGAAGGGTTAGTAAGGAATAGCAAGATGAATTAAAAAGTGGCTGTATGGGAGATGTCAGAGAGCAATGGTGGATGGATGTTTGTCAGGTTGGAGGTCAGTGACTAGAGGGGTACCTCGGGGATGTGTGTTGGGTCCACTGTTGTTTGTCATGTGAATCAATAATCTGGATGTTGGTGTGGTAAAATAGATTAATAAGTATGTAGATGATACTAAGATAGGGGGTGTTGTGAATAATGAAGTAGATTTTAAAATTGTACAGAGAGATTTAGATCATTTGGAAGAGTGGGTTGAAACATGACAGATGGGTTTAATGTTGATAAGTGTGAGATGATACATCTTGGCAGGACAAATCAAAATTGAACCTACACGGTAAATGATTGTGAATTGAGGAATGAAGTTGAACAGAGGGATCTAGGAATAACTGTGCATGGTTCCCTGAAGGTGGAATTTCATGAAGATAGGATGGTAAAGAAAGATTTTGGTGTGTTGGCCTTTATAAATCAGAGCATTGTGTGTAGAAGTTGGGTTGTAATGTTAAATTGTACAAGGTATTGGTGAGGTCAATTGTGGAGTATGGTGTATAATTTTGGTAGGCATAATTATAGGAAAAAGGTCAACAAAATAGAGAGAGTGCAGAGGAGATCAATTAGAATGTTGCCTGGGTTTCAGCAACGAAGACACAGAGAAAGGTTGAACAAGTTAGGTCTTTATTATTTAGGAAAGATATAAGGGGTCCCAACAAATACAAGGGAATGATGTATTCCTAAGGAACTATTTACTGGCAGTATCTCGTTCTATTACAGAATTAAAAACCAAGGGGCTGCTGGCCCAGAGTCCCCATCTCGACTTTCCAATCCATTCTGTGAAAGCGGGGGACTGGGATCTTGTAACATCATGGAAGGAAGAAAAGATGCAACCCCGTTGGACTGGTCCATATTTGGTACTAATGACCACGGAAACAGCAATGCGGACAAAAGAAAACGGGTGGACATACGCATGTCGAGTTAAGGGTCCTGTGGAGGCCCCACCAGACAATATCAGCCCGTGGACTGTGCGCAAAGGAGAGGAACCATTGACGTTAATATTTACCAAGAACCCGCGGGGAAAAATGAAGATTTCGTGTTGGTGGGTCGTGTGTTGGGTGGTTACCCAACTCGTGAGTAATATAACATGCATAAAAATCACAATACCACAGAATAGAAGATCCACCACCATCCCATTTGATGTATGTAAAGGAAAATGGTGCTGCGGCTATAGAATGTATGTATGCACCCATCCCTGTAAAGATTGGCACTACCAGTCCTCTTGGGGAGGAGGGGTTTGAGTGCTATACAAGAAATAACCCAAAGGGACAGGACATGGGGATGGTGCTCAACTGCAATCAGACGTATAACATTGGAGAACTCAATGAAGGAAGCCAACGACAAGAGAGAGGGGTGAAAGGATCATTCGACACACACATATATATAGATGCGATAGGGGTGCCAAGAGAGGTACCTGATGAATTCAAAGCCAGAAACCAGATAGCTGCGGGCTTTGAGTCCATACTCTTCTGGTGGTCCACAATTAATAAAAATGTGGACTGGATCAACTACCTATACTACAATCAACAACGCTTTATAAAATACACTCGAGATGCGGTTGAAGGATTAGCGGAACAACTGACAGATACCAGCCTAATGGCCTGGCAAAATCGCATGGCCTTAGACATGCTACTGGCTGGAAGGTTCGACCAGCCCCGACGCGAAGTTCGATCGCCCGGCGCGAGGGAGCTGACATCCCTCCGATGCGGGAGCTTGATCGCCTCGGCACGGAGGGCCCGAACGCCGCTGGCTACGGGTGTCAAGATCATTCCGTCAACTGAGGCTCGAGGCCCACGACCGAGGAAGAACAAAGGGAAGGACTTGAACTTTATTTCGCCTTCCATCACAGTGAGGAATGTGTAGGAGTTACTGCGGTGAATGTTCATGTTAAAATGTGTTTTTGGGTGATCTGTTACTTTTAATTGTATGACTGACCTGGCCAATAAAATTCCTCGTATGTTGCAAAACATACTTGGCAAATAAAGTGTGGTTCTGATTCTGACTTATTTCTCATACCAGGGTTCATACACTTGGAACAGCTATAAATTCAAGGGCTTTCACGGTCCAAAAAATCCCATTTCCAAGGACCAAAATTTCAGTAAACATTGATGGTTTATCGGAGACGTATATCAATTGCTTGGTATTGGATGATTTGATTCTGTACCAAATAACAGCAAGTAAGAAGGTTGGCTGGTCGCCATGTAAGATTTGATTGAAAATCATGTTTTGCACATCTCTGGTACAAAGACCACAGCAGAAAAATCAACTTTCAACTCAAAGTTCCTTCGAAGTTATGAACCATTTATATAGCTCGAAACATTGCCAAAGGCCCATTGGAATTTGGAGTTGAGACCTTGTTTTCTGTTGTGTTACTTGTGTGATCTGTTATACAGGCACTGATTTTCAGGGAAATCTGAGAAGGTGATCAGTCAATCCATTGGCCCATGTTGCACAGGATGACACTAAACTACATAATAATTAATTACACACAATAAAATAAATATAATAATAATAATAAACTTTATTTCAGACTCAAGGTCCAGACAAGGGGCAACATTACATAAAAATGCATTACATATTTAAAAATATCATAAAGTACATATAAAATCTTAGTATATCACTTATAAAAGCATCATAAATTATATATTAAGAAAAAAAAACACAATGCATGAATTAAAATCCAGAATAAAAGAATGATCAATGTCCTACAACGAAACAGCGATGTTACCAGCATTACACCATCTAGGTTTCCTTAGTAGTGTTCTCATGGCATCATTATATGA
Organism: Malacoraja senta; assembly: GCA_038087875.1. Classification (NCBI taxonomy): domain Eukaryota; kingdom Metazoa; phylum Chordata; class Chondrichthyes; order Rajiformes; family Rajidae; genus Malacoraja; species Malacoraja senta. The sequence continues at coordinate 31,871 of JAXLNO010005194.1, read as the reverse complement.
CACCTTTAGTCTCTGCAAACTTGTCTTTCCATAGTTCGACCACAGGTGCGCAGTATAGAGTGGTGTGCAGTATGCTCTAAATAGCGACATCTTAACCACATCTGCACACGCACCAAACTTACTCAAGAGAATATCATCCTGTATATACAGCATGCGTTGTTGCCTATCAATATCCTCATCATCTGTCATTTGTTCTGTAATAAAATGCCCTAGATATTTTACCTTATTACAGACACTAAGTTTATTGTCAGACAATTTAAAATCAGGACATTTTAGACATTTATCCTCTTTGGTTCTACAGATCATAACAGCACTCTTACCAGCATTATATTTAATATCATGTTCCATACCATACACAGAACATATAGTAGGGAGCTGCTGTAGACCAGCGCTAGATGGACTAAAGACCACAAGATCATCTGCATACATAATATGGTTCACTAAAATATTACCAATCATGCACCCAGTATTACAGGCTTTCAATTGTTTGGACAGATCATCAATATAAAGATTAAAAAGGACTGGGGACAAAATCCCCCCTTGTCTAACACCATTGCTAACCCCAAATGGGGCTGAGACCCTATTGCCCCATTTTATTTGCATAGTCTGGTGGGCATACCAGTAGGCCAGAATTCTCACAGTGTATTTAGGCACCCATCTTTGACATTTTAACAATCAGATTTGTGTGATTAACATGATCAAAGGCTTTGGAAGCATCAATAAAGCACATAAGGATTGAAGAGGTTTTGCCTCTATATTTGTTTACAATCTCCTTTAGGGCATATATGCATAAGTCAGTGCCATGTTTAGCTTTTAAACCAAACTGATTATCTGTGGAGTTAACAAACTCATTTATTCTATCCAGCAGAACTCTTTCTAAAACGTTTGACAATATGCTGGCTAAAGCTATGGGCCTGTAATTATTTAGGCTGCCTACTTTACCAGCTTTGTCCTTAATGACCGGCACTAACAGAACAGACAACATTGAGTCTGGTAACAAGCCATGAATCATAAAGCCAGTAAAACAAATAGCAAGGAGAGGAGCTATCCTCATACTCACATACTTAAGATGTTCAGCAGAAATATGATCCAAGCCTCTTGCTTTGTTGTTGGACACCTTGTTCATGGCATTATACACCTCTGAGAGGGGGCGCTGTCCTATAAGGCTGCCAGTCCTGCAGCTGTCCGTTTCTTTCACTTCTTTTTATTATTTTTAGTACGTAAAAGTGTTGTTTGGGGGTCTAATTATTTTATGTGTGGGGTGGGGTGGGGAAACTGCATTTTCTAGTCCCTACCTGGTCGGGGAGGCTGCCTTCCTCCGAGTAGCACCTTCGACCAGCCCTCGAGGCCTACCAGCGGGGCCTGGAGCGGCATTTCCTGAGGGGACCTGGCCAGAACCTCGGCTTCGGCGGCGGCACAGCGCTGGAGCGCTATCGCGGAGTGGGCGATGCCTTGCCTGGGTCGCCGCGCTGGAACTACGGTATGCTGGGATCTGCCGATTGAACATCGTGGTGCTGCAGGTCTGTGGAGTGGACAGCCGTGGGCAGCGGCGCTGACTTTGAACATCGGGAGCCTGGGATCTCTCGCCGAGATCACCAGTGGTGGAGCTCCGTCCAGCGCGGCCTGTTGGCTTTGGAAGCTGTGGTCTCCAGTAAGGAGGAGGCCGTTCCAGGCATCCCAAACCGATGACAGGAATCTCCCGACGCCGGAGCACCATCACCCGGCGAGAGGGCCTGAAACATCGGGCCTCCGTAGCGGCGACTGTGGAGACCTCAATAGGCCCGACTATGGGTGGACAAGAGGATGGGGACTGGACTTCGTGCCTTCCCTCACAGTGGGAACCGTTGTGGGGGGGATGTTTTTATGTTTTAATGTTAAACTTCTTCTTTAATGCTATGTTGTACTTTTATTAGTGTGCTGCAAGGACATCTGAATTTCCCATTGAAAATGGGATTAATAAAGTATTTATTATTAACATTATTATTATGTGACATAATCACCATTGAGTCACTACTCTCAATATTGTCCACCCTATACAAGTCACCTTGGACACAGTTGAATAAAGTACTATAATGTTGTTGCCATAACTCCGCAATATTAGCTGTTCCAGAGATTCCATCTACAGTGCATGGTAGAGATGTTTTGCAACTGTTAAGAGCTCTCACTTCTTTCCAAAAATCTGTAGCCTTGTTACTTAGCAGCTTCTTAGCCATGGAATCAGCCCTCATAGCCAAACGTGGGCAGCAGGTGGGACTAGTGTAGAATGGGCATGTAGGTCAGTGTGGCACGTTGGGCCGAAGGGCCTGTTTCCACGCTGTGTCACTGTGTCTCTCTGTCTCTCTCTCTGTCGCTCTGTCTGTCTCTCTGTCCCTGTCTCTCTGTGTCTCTCTCTCTCTCTGCCTCTCTCTCTCTCTGTCTCTCTCTCTCTCTGTCTCTCTCTCTCTGTCTCTTTCTGTCTCTCTCTCACTGTCTCTCTGTCTCTCTCTCTCTCTCTCTCTCTCTCTCTCTCTCTCTGTCTGTCTCTCTCGCTCTCTCTCTCTCTCTCTCTCTATCTGTGTCTCTCTCTGTCTCTCTCTGTCTCTCTCTCTGTCTCTCTCTGTTTGCTAGAGGGGATTTGGATCCGATTCAGACAATGCCAACTGCGGGCTGGCAGGGGGGAATGGACCGAAGGGCCTGTTTTGGCCGCTCCGGACTTCCCACATCCACGCCATTGTCCTGCAAGGTCGGCTTGGTGAGTTTGGAATGGGTTTGGGGCAAATGGTTTGGAAATGAGACAGAAATCGGCCTGAAGGGCTGTATTAAGGGTGACTATAGGGTGAATTATAAAATGCTGGGATCGGCCTACAAGCGCCTATGCATGCTCCCCCTGCTGCATTAAATGGAATGCATGCATCATTGGCTGGATTGCTGCCCCCCCGCTGCATGGCAGCGCTTTCATCCTCACCTGCTCTTCACAGCTGGATTCCCGCACCATTTCCGGTTGAGTGGCGAACCCCTCCTCCACCACACCCACCACCCCCCACCACACATCGCCTCGTCCCCATTCCACCCACCTGCCTTCCTCCGGCCCCAACCCCCATCCCTGCCGGGTGTTCACCATCCCCCCCGACCTCCCCCTCTCCGACATCGAACGGTCTGTCCTCAGCAGAGGTCTTACCTTTGTCCCCCTCCGTCCCCATCTCAATGAGTTCCGTGCCCTCCATGACTTGGAACGCTTCTACCGTCGCCTCCGCCTCACAGCTCACTTCCATGGGAAGGAGTCCTCGCTCCCCACTGATGACCCCTTTTCCCGTCTCCAACGCACCCCATCCTCATGGAACCCCCCTCGTAGCCTTCCGGCTTTAGAACTCTTTATTAAAAACTGCCGCCGTGACATCAACCGCCTCAACTTCTCCACTCCCCTGTCTCACTCCAATCTCTCCCCCCCTGAACGCACTGCCATCGACTCACTCCGCAACAACCTAGATTGGGTTATCAAACCCGCCGACAAGGGAGGTGCCGTGGTAGTCTGGCGCGTCGATCTCTACAAAGCTGAGGCCATGCGCCAACTCTCGGACACCTCCTCCTACTTACCCCTGGACCATGACCCCACTGACGAGCACCAGGCCACCATCTCCAGCACCATCACCGACTTCATCCACTCCCACGCCCTGCCCGAACGAGCCTCCAACCTCATCGTTCCCCAGCCCCGCACAGCCCGCTTTTACCTTCTCCCCAAAATCCACAAACCTGACTGTCCCGGTAGACCCATTGTCTCTGCCTGTTCTTGCCCCACCGAACTCATCTCCACCTACCTCGACTCCATACTATCCCCCTTGGTTAAATCCCTCCCTACCTATGTTCAAGACACCTCAGACACTCTCCGTCATCTCCGCGCATTCCACTCTCTAGGCCCTCACCCCCTCATCTTCACCATGGACGTCCAGTCACTGTACACCTCCATCCCCCACCAGGATGGTCTCGAAGCCCTCCGTTTTTTCCTCGACCGTAGAAGCAATCTATACCCGGCCACTGACACCCTCCTCCGCCTAGCGGAGCTGGTACTTACACTTAATAACTTTTCATTTGACTCCTCCCATTTCCTCCAAATACAAGGCGTAGCTATGGGCACACGCATGGGCCACAGCTACGCCTGCCTCTTTGTCGGGTACGTAGAACAATCCTTGTTCAATGCGTACCAGGGCCCCATCCCCGACCTCTACCTCCGCTACATCGATGATTGTTTTGGTGCCACATCCTGCACCCACACACAACTGACTGACTTCACCCGCTTCACCACCAACTTCCATCCGGCACTCAAATACACCTGGACCATTTCCGACACTTCCCTACCATTCCTTGACCTCACTATCTCCATCGCAGGTGATAGACTCCTTACCGACATCCACTACAAACCTACCGACTCCCATGGCTATCTGGACTACACTTCTTCCCACCCTGCTTCCTGTAAGGACTCCATCCCCCACTCCCAATTCCTCCGTCTACGCCGCATCAGCTCCTAGGATGAGGCGTTCCACACCAGGGCATCTGAAATGTCCTCATTTTTCAGGGAACGGGGGTTCCCCCCCTCCACCATAGATGAGGCTCGCACCAGGGTCTCTGCCATACCCCGCAACACTGCTCTCTCTCCCCATCCCCCCACTCACAACAAAGGCAGAGTCCCCCTAGTCCTCACCTTTCACCCCACCAGCCGTCACATACAACAAGTGATCCTCCGTCAGTTTCGCCACCTCCAACGTGACCCCACCACTCGCCACATCTTCCCATCTCCCCCCATGTCTGCCTTCCGCAAAGACCGCTCCCTCCGTAACTCCCTTGTCAATTCTTCCCTTCCCTCCCATACCACCCCCTCCCCTGGTACTTTCCCTTGCAACCGCAAGAGATGCAACACTTATCCCTTCACCTCCCCCCTCCACTCCATTCAAGGACCCAAGCAGTCGTTCCAGGTGCGACAGAGGTTCACCTGCATCTCCTCCAACCTCATCTATTGCATTCGCTGCTCTAGATGCCAGCTGATCTACATCGGTGAGACCAAGCGCAGGCTCGGCGATCGTTTCGCCGAACACCTCCGGTCGGTCCGCAATAACCAACCTGACCTCCCGGTGGCTCAGCACTTCAACTCCCCCTCCCATTCCGTATCTGACCTCTCTGTCCTGGGTCTCCTCCATGGCCACAGCGAGCAACACCGTAAATTGGAGGAAATGCACCTCATATTCCGCTTGGGCAGTCTACATCCTGGGGGTTTGAACATTGAATTCTCCCAATTCTGCTAGCCCTTGCTGTCCCCTCCCCTTCATCAGCCCTCTGGTTGTCACCTCCCCTCCCCCAGCCCTCTGGCTGTCTCCTCCCCTTCATCAGCCCTCTGGTTGTCCCCTCCCCTCCCCCAGCCCTTGCTGTCCCCTCCCCTCCCCCAGCCCTCTGGTTGTCCCCTCCCCTTCATCAGCCCTCTGGTTGTCCCCTCCCCTTCATCAGCCCTCTGGTTGTCCCCTCCCCTCCCCCAGCCCTCTGGTTGTCCCCTCCCCTCCCCCAGCCCTCTGGTTGTCCCCTCCCCTCCCCCAGCCCTCTGGTTGTCCCCTCCCCTTCATCAGCCCTCTGGTTGTCCCCTCCCCTCCCCCAGCCCTCTGGTTGTCCCCTCCCCTTCATCAGCCCTCTGGTTGTCCCCTCCCCTCCCCCAGCCCTCTGGTTGTCCCCTCCCCTTCATCAGCCCTCTGGTTCTCCCCTCCCCTCCCCTCCCCTCCCCCAGCCCTCTGGTTGTCCCCTCCCCTCCCCTCCCCCAGCCCTCTGGTTGTCCCCTCCCCTCCCCTCCCCCAGCCCTCTGGTTGTCCCCTCCCCTCCCCCAGCCCTCTGGTTGTCCCCTCCCCTCCCCCAGCCCTCTGGTTGTCCCCTCCCCTCCCCTCCCCCAGCCCTCTGGTTGTCCCCTCCCCTCCCCTCCCCCAGCCCTCTGGTTGTCCCCTCCCCTCCCCCAGCCCTCTGGTTGTCCCCTCCCCTCCCCCAGCCCTCTGGTTGTCCCCTCCCCTCCCCTCCCCCTGCCCTCTGGTTGTCTCCTCCCCTCCCCCAGCCCTCTGGTTGTCCCCTCCCCTCCCCTCCCCCAGCCCTCTGGTTGTCCCCTCCCCTCCCCCAGCCCTCTGGTTGTCCCCTCCCCTCCCCTCCCCTCCCCTCCCCCAGCCCTCTGGTTGTCCCCTCCCCTCCCCCAGCCCTCTGGTTGTCCCCTCCCCTCCCCTCCCCTCCCCCAGCCCTCTGGTTGTCCCCTCCCCTCCCCCAGCCCTCTGGTTGTCCCCTCCCCTCCCCTCCCCTCCCCTCCCCCAGCCCTCTGGTTGTCCCCTCCCCTCCCCTCCCCCAGCCCTCTGGTTGTCCCCTCCCCTCCCCTCCCCCAGCCCTCTGGTTGTCCCCTCCCCTCCCCTCCCCCAGCCCTCTGGTTGTCCCCTCCCCTCCCCTCCCCCAGCCCTCTGGTTGTCCCCTCCCCTCCCCTCCCCCAGCCCTCTGGTTGTCCCCTCCCCTCCCCTCCCCCAGCCCTCTGGTTGTCCCCTCCCCTCCCCTCCCCCAGCCCTCTGGTTGTCCCCTCCCCTCCCCCAGCCCTCTGTTTGTCTCCTCCCCTCCCCCAGCCCTCTGGTTGTCCCCTCCCCTCCCCTCCCCCAGCCCTCTGGTTGTCCCCTCCCCTCCCCTCCCCCAGCCCTCTGGTTGTCCCCTCCCCCAGCCCTCTGGTTGTCCCCTCCCCTCCCCTCCCCCAGCCCTCTGGTTGTCTCCTCCCCTCCCCCAGCCCTCTGGTTGTCCCCTCCCCTCCCCTCCCCCAGCCCTCTGGTTGTCCCCTCCCCTCCCCCAGCCCTCTGGTTGTCCCCTCCCCTCCCCAGCCCTCTGGTTGTCCCCTCCCCTCCCCCAGCCCTCTGGTTGTCCCCTCCCCTCCCCCAGCCCTCTGGTTGTCCCCTCCCCTCCCCCAGCCCTCTGGCTGTCTCCTCCCCTCCCCAGCCCTCTGGTTGTCCCCTCCCCTCCCCCAGCCCTCTGGTTGTCCCCTCCCCTCCCCCAGCCCTCTGGTTGTCCCCTCCCCTCCCCCAGCCCTCTGGTTGTCTCCTCCCCTCCCCCAGCCCTCAGGCTGTCTCCTCCCCTCCCCCAGCCCTCTGGTTGTCCCCTCCCCTCCCCCAGCCCTCTGGCTGTCTCCTCCCCTCCCCCAGCCCTCTGGTTGTCCCCTCCCCTCCCCCAGCCCTCTGGCTGTCCCCTCCCCTCCCCCAGCCCTCTGGCTGTCCCCTCCCCTCCCCCAGCCCTCTGGCTGTCTCCTCCCCTCCCCCAGCCCTCTGGTTGTCCCCTCCCCTCCCCCAGCCCTCTGGCTGTCTCCTCCCCTCCCCCAGCCCTCTGGTTGTCCCCTCCCCTCCCCCAGCCCTCTGGCTGTCCCCTCCCCTCCCCCAGACCTCTGGTTGTCCCCTCCCCTCCCCTCCCCCAGCCCTCTGCTTGTCCCCTCCCCTCCCCCAGCCCTCTGGTTGTCCCCTCCCCTCCCCCAGCCCTCTGGTTGTCCCCTCCCCTCCCCCAGCCCTCTGGCTGTCTCCTCCCCTCCCCCAGCCCTCTGGTTGTCCCCTCCCCTCCCCCAGCCCTCTGGTTGTCCCCTCCCCTCCCCCAGCCCTCTGGTTGTCCCCTCCCCTCCCCCAGCCCTCTGGTTGTCTCCTCCCCTCCCCCAGCCCTTTGGCTGTCTCCTGCCCTCCCCCAGCCCTCTGGTTGTCTCCTCCCCTCCCCCAGCCCTCTGGTTGTGCCCTCCCCTCCCCTCCCCCAGCCCTCTGGTTGTCTCCTCCCCTCCCCCAGCCCTCTGGTTGTCCCCTCCCCTCCCCTCCCCCAGCCCTCTGGTTGTCCCCTCCCCTCCCCCAGCCCTCTGGTTGTCCCCTCCCCTCCCCCAGCCCTCTGGTTGTCCCCTCCCCTCCCCCAGCCCTCTGGTTGTCCCCTCCCCTCCCCCAGCCCTCTGGCTGTCCCCTCCCCTCCCCTCCCCCAGCCCTCTGGTTGTCCCCTCCCCTCCCCCAGCCCTCTGGTTGTCCCCTCCCCTCCCCCAGCCCTCTGGCTGTCCCCTCCCCTCCCCTCCCCCAGCCCTCTGGTTGTCCCCTCCCCCCCCAGCCCTCTGGTTGTCCCCTCCCCCCCCCAGCCCTCTGGTTGTCTCCTCCCCTCCCCCAGCCCTCTGGTTGTCCCCTCCCCCCCCCCAGCCCTCTGGTTGTCTCCTCCCCTCCCCCAGCCCTCTGGTTGTCCCCTCCCCTCCCCCAGCCCTCTGGTTGTCCCCTCCCCCCCCAGCCCTCTGGTTGTCTCCTCCCCTCCCCCAGCCCTCTGGTTGTCCCCTCCCCTCCCCCAGCCCTCTGGTTGTCCCCTCCCCCCCCCCCAGCCCTCTGGTTGTCTCCTCCCCTCCCCCAGCCCTCTGGTTGTCCCCTCCCCTCCCCCAGCCCTATGGTTGTCCCCTCCCCTCCCCCAGCCCTCTGGTTGTCCCCTCCCCTCCCCCCCCAGCCCTCTGGTTGTCTCCTCCCCTCCCCCAGCCCTCTGGTTGTCCCCTCCCCTCCCCCAGCCCTCTGGTTGTCCCCTCCCCTCCCCCAGCCCTCTGGTTGTCCCCTCCCCTCCCCTCCCCCAGCCCTCTGGTTGTCCCCTCCCCTCCCCCAGCCCTCTGGTTGTCCCCTCCCCTCCCCTCCCCCAGCCCTCTGGTTGTCCCCTCCCCTCCCCTCCCCCAGCCCTCTGGTTGTCCCCTCCCCTCCCCTCCCCCAGCCCTCTGGTTGTCCCCTCCCCTCCCCTCCCCCAGCCCTCTGGTTGTCCCCTCCCCTCCCCACCCCCAGCCCTCTGGTTGTCCCCTCCCCTCCCCCAGCCCTCTGGTTGTCCCCTCCCCTCCCCCAGCCCTCTGGTTGTCCCCTCCCCTCCCCTCCCCCAGCCCTCTGGTTGTCCCCTCCCCTCCCCCAGCCCTCTGGTTGTCCCCTCCCCTCCCCTCCCCAAGCCCTCTGGTTGTCCCCTCCCCTCCCCTCCCCCAGCCCTCTGGTTGTCCCCTCCCCTCCCCTCCCCCAGCCCTCTGGTTGTCCCCTCCCCTCCCCTCCCCTCCCCTCCCCTCCCCTCCCCCAGCCCTCTGGCTCCTCCTCCGCCTTTTTCCTTTCTTCTCCCCACCCCCTATCAGTCTGAAGAAGGGTTTCGGCCCGAAACGTCGCCTATTTCCTTCGCTCCATAGATGCTGCTGCTGCACCCGCTGAGTTTCTCCAGCATTTTTGTGTACCCTCCTCCACAAAGTCGCTTCCTGGGGAAGGGGGGACGCTTTAGAACGGCGCACCGGCGCTGGCAAAGTGGGACGGCGCGTCTCAGGCGTCCGGGTGGAGGGCGAAACGTCGCAGGTTTGGTTCCGGGAGATAAGACGAGGGGGAGAGGGGAGAGAGGGAGAGGGAGAGATAGAGAGAGAGAAGCAGGGAGAGAGATTGACGAGGGAGAGAGAAGTATTCACCCCTCCCTCCCTCCCTCTCTGGGCGGCACGATGGCCCAGCGGTAGAGTTGCCGCCTCACGGCGCCAGAGACCCCGGTTCCATCCCAACCACGGGTGCTGTCTGTGTGGAGTTTACACGTTCTCTACCCGTGACCAGCGTGGGATTTTTCCGGGCGCTCCGGATTCCCACCACACTCCAAAGACGTGCGTGTTTGTAGGTTAATTGGCTTCTGGTAAAGATTGTAAACTGTCCCCCAGTGTGTGTGTGTGTGTGTGTGTGTAGGATATTGTTAGTGTGTGGGGATCGCTGGTCGGCTAGCATGGACTCGGTGGGCCGAAGGGCCTGTTTCCGCGCTGTATCTCCAAACTAAACTAGACTAAACTGGTTGAAGAACATAATTCAAACATTGCCTTGTCCACAAAGTGTAAAAGATGTTTTCACTTTATTTGGAAAGGAAAGAAAACCGAGAAAGAGTTGAGTACAGGAGCAAAGAGGTCCTTCTGCAGTTGTACAGGGCCCTGGTGAGACCACACCTGGAGTATTGTGTACAGTTTTGGCCATGTTGGCCTCCATAACAAGAGGAGTTGAGTATAGGAGCAAAGAGGTCCTTCTGCATTTGTACAGGGCCCTAGTGAGACCACACCTGGAGTATTGTGTGCCCGCAAACACGCACGCCCTCCATGCGCACACGAACGCCACCATTATGAACTTAACTAACGATTGAATTCTTCAGATGCTGGTGTCAAACTTGCAAATCTGCTCCTAAAATGAAGACTACAATTCCTTTAAAATTCATCCCTCTCTCTCCCCCCCCCCTCCCATCTCCTCTATCTTTCCCTCTCCATCCTTTCTGTCTCTACCCCCTCTCTCTCTCCCTCTCCTGTCCTCTATCTTTCCCTCTCCATTCTCTCTCCCCCCTCTCTCTCTCTCTCCTCTCCTCTATCTTGCCCTCTCCCTGTCTCCTTTCTCTGTCTCTCTCCCTCTCTCCCATCTCCTCTGTCCCTCTCCTTTCTCGCTCTCCTCTCTCTCTCCCCCTCCATCTCTCCTTCCCTCCCACCTTCCCCCTCTTTCACTCAAATCCTCATTTTTCACTCAATTTCTCTTTCCCTCCTCCCTCCCGCAGCCCACACCCCTCCATCTCACTCCCTCCATCTCTCTCCCTCTCCCTCTATCTCCCTCCCCTATTTCTCTCTCCTCTCCTTCCCTCTATCTATCTCCCCTCTCCTCCCCTGCCCTCTATCTTTCCGTCTCCCTCTCTCCCATCTATCTTTCCCTCTCCCTCTCTCTCTCTCTCTCTCTCTCCTCTCCTCTCCTCTCCACCCTCCTCTCCTATCTCCCTCTCCTTTCTCTCTCTCCCTCTCTCTCTCTTACTCTCTATCTTTCCTGCTCCCTCTCTCCTTTCTCTTTCCCTCTCTCTGCCTCTCCTCTCCTCTATATTCCCTCTCCCTCTCTCCTTTCTCGCTCTCTCTCTCTCCTCTCTCTCTTTCTCCTCTCCTCTCATCTCTCCCGCCTCTTTCTCTCTCTCTCTCTCTCTCCCCTCCATCTCTCCTTCCCTCCCTTCCACCTTCCCCCTCGCTTTCACTCAAATCCAAAATTTTCACTCAATTCTTCATTTCTCCCTCAATTTCTCCTTTCCTCCTTCCCTCCCTCTCCCAGCCCACACTCCTCCATCTCGCCCTCTCTCTCTCTCTCTCTCCCCTTCTCCCTCTCTCTCACTCCTGTCTGCAACGCGGACCAGAGAGAGACAAGGGGGCGGGTTCCTTCTCCCACCCTCTGACTGACGTCCCACTCCACCAATCACTTGCCGCTTCCGGCCATCTGCAAGTCCCGCCCCACCGCCCGGTTGAATGACGTATCTCTCTGCCAATGGGGACGTCCGATCAGTCAGAGGGCCGGATGTCCTGCCCCGCCGTCCCCTCTGTGACATCACCGTTGCATTTCACATCTGAGGGGTTTTGCAAGATTATTGCAATCAATTTAATGCATTTCACATCCCGGGGTGTTGCAATATCACTAATGCGACGCATTTGCTGCACTTAACGTTGCAGGATGGTGCAAAGTTATTCCAACGCGATGCATTTGTTGCATTTAACATTTTTGAGGAGTTCTGCAAGATTAGTGCAAAGCGATTTAATGCATTGAACTTCCAAGCGGGGTTGGGGGGCAGGTTGCAATATTACTTGAATGCAACGTATTTGCTGCATTTAACGTTGCAGGAGGGTGCAAAGTTATTCCAATGCGATGCATTCGTTGCATTTAACATCTGAGGGGTTTTGCAAGATTATTGCAATCAATTTAATGCATTTCACATCCCGGGGGGTTGCAATATCACTAATGCGATGCATTTGCTGCACTTAACGTTGCAGGATGGTGCAAAGTTATTCCAACGCGATGCATTTGTTGCATTTAACATTTTTGAGGAGTTCTGCAAGATTAGTGCAAAGCGATTTAATGCATTGAACTTCCAAGCGGGGTTGGGGGGCAGGTTGCAATATTACTTGAATGCAACGTATTTGCTGCATTTAATGTTGCAGGAGGGTGCAAAGTTATTCCAATGCGATGCATTCGTTGCATTTAACATCTGGGGGGTGTTGCTCGATTATTGCAAAGCGATTTAATGCATTTAACTTCCGAGGGGGGGTTGCAATATCACTTGAATGCAGTCAAAAGGAATACACTTGGACTGCGATAACATCGAGGCTTGTCACCCCCTGCCCAGGAGAAAATCCAAAGAGGATAAAAATAGCGATGACAAACCAGCCATCATAATAAGGTTTGTCAACAGGAAATATAAAGTTAGTCTCCTAAAACAAGGAAGACAGTTGAAGGGAACAAAAGTATTTATGAATGAACACCTAACAAAACGAAATGCCGACATAGTCCGACAAGCACGCGATACCTTATGAAACAGAAAAAAATACTAAATACCTGGACTGCAAACTGTAAAATCTTTATTAAATTAAATGGAACACCAGAGGAAGCCAAAGTGCTGGTCATTAGAGATATTGCAGACCTGGACAAATACCAATGATCATAAAACGGGATTGTGAGGTGAAATTTATTTACACACGCAACTATGGCATACACTGAAGGAATTCAGTCATTTACATCTGGAAATGGCAGTCAAGTAATTAAAATAATAAGCGAAAAGAAACAACTGAAGTTACAACCATTTGAATATACCGATCACAATTTACAGGATTTGGAATACGATATAGACCCGGACAATAATTTTTACTTTAATTCTAACGACAAAAATATCTGCTGCTACTACACAGAGGAACAGTATAATCAGAATATTAATGCAAAAGGCAAATTATCTATTATCCACTTTAATAGCAGGAGCCTCTATGCGAATTTCAATAGTATTAAAGAGTATTTACAAAATTTTTTACAGCCATTCAATGTCATCGCAATATCTGAAACATGGATTAATCAGGAAAAGGGAATTGATTTTGAGATGGACGGATATGATTTCAATTACATCAATAGAAAAAATAAGGGGGGAGGAGGGGTAGCACTATATGTGGATACAACTCTGAATTATAAGGTAGTAGATAATATGACAACTGTGGTTGACAATCTGCATGAATGTATAACTATAGAAATAATTAATGGTGGAAATAAAAATGTAATCATTAGTTGTATATATAGGGCACCGGGGTCAAGTATTGAAATCTTCAGGGGCTGGATGGAGAGTATGTTTTCAACAACAAGTAGTAAATCAGTGTTTTTATGTGGAGATTTCAATATTGACCTACTAAATCCTAATCAACACAACCTTACAGAAGATTTTATTAATACTATGTACAGCATGAGTCTATTTCCTAAAATCACTAGACCGAGTAGAATTACTTCCCATTGCGCTACACTCATTGACAATATATTTAATAATGATGTGGAAAATAAAATAGTAAGTGGATTATTAATTAATGATATAAGTGACCATCTGCCAGTTTTTATAGTTTATGATAATATCCACAGGAACAACAAACCAAACAAATTAATAGAATATAGACGAGTGAGATCGGAGGAAGCTATCAATGCACTAAAAAAGGATCTATTGGCACAAAACTGGGATATAATATACCAAAAAAGAGACATTGATAGTGCTTATGAAACATTTATTGCTATGTTTAAGTCATTATATGATAAAAATTGTCCAATTAAAGAATATAATAGAAAATCAAAATATACTAAATGTCCATGGATTACAAAGGGATTACAAAATGCTTGTAAAAAAAAAAAAGCCCTATACAGAGATTTTATAAGAGAGAGAACTAAAGATACAGAAAATAAATATAAAAAGTATAAAAATAAATTAACTTACATCATAAGAGAAAGCAAGAAAGATTATTATAAGAAGAAATTAGATGACAATAAAGACAATATAAAAAGAATATGGAGCATACTTAATAGCATTATTAGAAATGGTCCGGGGAGAACAAATTACCTGAAGTATTTTATTGATAAGGATAAGGAAAATTACAATATGGAAGATATAGCTAATAGCTTTAATAATTTTTTTGTAAATATTGGACCAGACCTGGCTAAACAAATCCCTGATTCAGGGACATCTGGAGAAACTCCTGAGAATTTAGAGGAGAGAAATCCCTGCTCTATGTTTCTTACGGCAGTAGAAGAAAAAGAACTGTTGGATATTGTCAAAACATGTAAAAATAAAAAGTCTACCGATTTCAATGACATTGACATGTCGCTAGTTAAGATGGTCATTGAGGGGATCTCCAAACCTTTAACATTCATCTGTAATTTATCCTTCCAAACCGGTACTTTTCCAATTCAAATGAAAATAGCAAAAATAATACCAATATACAAAACTGGGAACAAGCATCATTTTACAAACTATAGACCTGTTTCCTTACTCCCACAATTTTCCAAAATATTAGAAAAAATGTTTAATAATAGATTAGACAAATTTGTAGAAAAGAATAAATTAATCACAGAAAGTCAATATGGATTCAGAACAAATAGATCAACATCACTTGCAATACTAGAATTAATTGAAGACATCACAAACGCCATTGATAAGAAATTATATGCAGCTGGGATATTCATTGACATAAAAAAGCATTTGATACAATTAATCATGATATTTTATTTAAAAAATTGGAGAGGTATGGAATTAGAGGAATAGTACTGGACTGGATTAAAAGCTACTTAAGTAACAGGCAACAGTTTGTAAATCTGGGTAGTCATAATTCTACATGCTTGGACATTGTGTGTGGTGTACCACAGGGGTCAGTGCTGGGCCCAAAATTATTTATCATGTACATAAATGATATTTGTAATGTGTCCAATGTCTTGAGGCTGGTTTTGTTTGCAGATGATACAAATATTTTTTGTTCTGGGAAAAATTTAAAACAGCTATTGGATAAAATAATAAAAGAAATGGGTAAATTGAAAATATGGTTTGATAGGAATAAAATTTCATTAAATCTGAGTAAAACTAAAATAATGTTATTTGGTAATTGTAGAATAAATACACTAGTAAGTATAAAGATAAATTGGGTGGAAGTTGAAAGAGTGCATGAAAATAAATTTCTTGGGGTTATAATTGACGATAAAATAAGCTGGAAATCACATATTAAACATGTAAAATTAAAATTGTCAAAAAGTATCTCTGTATTATACAAAGCCAAGCAAGCTCTGGATTACAAATCACTCCGTATTCTTTATTGTTCATTAATTTTACCCTACTTAAATTATTGTGCAGAAGTCTGGGGTAATAATTATAAAAATTCGATACACTCATTAACCATGATGCAAAAAAGAGCAATTCGTATTATCCATAATGCTAAGTATCTGGGTCATACGAATCCATTATTTTTAGAGTCAAAATTATTAAAATTAGAAGATTTGGTTACATTCAAAACAGCTCAGATAATGTTTAGGGCCAAAAATAAAAATTTACCTGGAAACATTCAAAAATTATTTAACGAGCGTGTGGGGGGTTACAATTTAAGAGGAATATTTAATTTTAAGAAACAAAAAGTCCGTACGACTAGAAAAACCTTTTGTATTTCGGTTTGTGGAGTAGGAGTGTGGAATAAATTGAACGGGGAATTGAAGCAATGCACAAACATGAATCATTTAAAAATGATATATAAAAAAATAATTCTCAAGGGGTACAGGGATGGAGGGGATGGTTGACAAGTGGGGGTTGATGTTTATCTTCCTTTACTATTGTTTACTTATGTTTGGGTACTTCAGATATGAAGTTTGTATGTACATAATAGTTGTATGTATATATATGTCTGTAGGTATTATGGGAAATTGCCTAGGGTAGTATTATTATTAGTAATGAATTGATTTTTAAATATGGTAGAAGTGTTGGGGAAAAGGGGTGAGATTTAATAAGTTATTCTTCTTCTCACTCCTTTTCGAGCTTGTACAGACACAGAGTTGGACATTGGAACTTTGATTTTGTTCTTCTCATTGCTTTGTAAATATTGATTGTAATGTCCAATTGTTTGATAATTTCGATTTTGTTAATATTAATGTCTTTAATGTCTTTACTTGTTCGGAATAAATAAATAAAATTAAAAAAAAAAAAAAAAAAAAACTATTTGCTGCATTTAACGTTGCAAGAGGGTGCAAAGTTATTCCAATGCGATGCATGTGTTGCACTTAACATTTTTAAGTGGTTCTGCAAGATTAGTGCAAAGCGATTTAATGCATTGAACTTCCAAGCGATTTAAGATTCAAGATTCAAGAGAGTATATTGTCATGTGTCCCAGATAGGACAATGAAATTCTTGCTTTGCTTCAGCACAACAGAATATTGCAGGCATAAATAAATACAGATCAGTGTGTCCATATACCATTGAATATATATACACACACACATAAATAAGCAGATAAAGAGCAATGGGCTATTAATGTTCAGAGTTTGTTTGAAGTTGTGGGGAAGTAGCTATAGGGGGGTTGCACGTAAGGTCACTGGGTCATAGGGCTTGACTCACGGAGCCGCTCAATCCATTTAGAAGACAAACGTAACTTCCGGTATATGTTATTAATGCAAGAAACGCGTACTTTCCCACCTGTTAAAAACCGCCAAAATGTTGCATTTTTGCGCTGTAAATAATTGTGGAAATCGGGGTAACCGTGAGAGACATCTATCCTACTGCAGAATTCCAAAAGTGAAACGAAATAAAGGTAAAGAGAAGCGAGAGCTGAAGGGACAACAACAGTTAAAGTGCTTGGCGAACATTGGCCATGCAGATATCAAATTGGAAAATATTGGGAATTATCACCTTTGCTCACTGCATTTCATCAACAGTAAGGCATTATGTATGTTTTTTTTTATTCATTTGCTATCTAAAACGTTTCAGAAGTGATGAATCTGGCTGTAAAATTGTAAAATCGCTCATGGTTCTGAAGTGGGTTTTTACATGCAAAAAGAAAATGATTCTGAAGCTAAATTTATCATTAAAAAAATCTCCAGACTTACAAGTGGTGTGTGGAAAAGTAAGTTTTCTATCATTATGGTATTGAGATGTATATTTTGGCAAATAATAAAATGTTCTGACAGCTTAAACACCCACTCCCTTCCAATAGGATATTGTCAATTTACTGAGGTTGATTATGTCCAATTAACAGCTAACAAGTATGCCATTCCTTGGCTTGCATCTGAGTCAAATGTAATTCAAAACCCATGTACGGTTTGCCATTTTTTGAAGGATAAATTTTGCTTCAGAAGTGTTTTCGTTTTGTATGTAAAAACCCACTTGAGAACCATGGGCGTTTTTAAAATTTTACAGCCAGATTTATCACTTGTGAAACTTTTTAGATACCAAAGGTATCAAGCAAAAACACAAATAATGCCTTACTGTTGATGAAATGCAGTGAGCAAACGTGTTAATTCCCAATATTTTCAATCTTGATATTTGCACGGCCAATGTCCGCCAATCACTTTCGCTACTGTTGTCCCTTCAGCTGTTGCTTCTATCTACCGTCATTTCTCCTCACTTATGGAATTCTGAAGTAGGATAAATGTCTCTCACGCTTACCCCGATTTCCATAATTATTTACAGCGCAAACATTGGCCATGGCGGCGGTTTTTAACGGGCCCACTACGCTGGAAACAATGGTAAGTGTTTACCTGAAGTTCATCGTATGTACTCCAGTTGGCGTAGCGTGGCAACAGTACGGGTCACGGGTCGTGACCTGACTGCCGTGCAACCTCCCTATAATAAAGTGGGGAATTTTATCTAGCAGGTGTGTGGTCGAGGTAACCTGATTATAAGAGGGGGAAGGGGAAGACCCATCACTACACTCCCTGTAGGGGGATGGGAGCACTAGGACCCAGCAGAGACAGACCACGTGCTGTCTGCATGGTGGAGGTTGTGGGCCTGGTGCTGAGCCGGGAACTCTGGTGAGGTGACGGCTCTGGCCCGCTGGTGGCCAATGGAGAGACGAGGGAGGGTCGGCGGGCGGAGTCGCTGGTGGAGGCCCGTTGGGGGGGGGGCTGGAGTAGAGATACGGGCAGCAGCATCGGTGGTCGCGGTGACAGTGAAGGTCGGCGACAGTGGCCACGCCCGGGGAGGCGGTGAGAGTCGGCGGCTGCGGGCGGCAGTTTCGCTGGTCCGGGCCTCAGTTCTATCCGTACTGACTCCACATCTCCTGATTCTATGTCATCCCTCGTAAGGGACTGAATTTCATTCCTCACCAACAGAGCTACCCCACCCTCTCTGCCCACCTGTCTGTCTGTCTTTTCGAGCGTACGTATACCCCTGAATATTCAGTTCCCAGCCCTGGTCCTCTTGCAGCCATGTCTCTAATTCCCATGACATTATACTTGCCAATTTCTAACGGAGCCTCAAGCTCATCCACTTTATTTCTCATACCAAGGGTGCGTACACTTGGAACAGCTATAAATTCAAAGACTTTCAAGGTCCAAAAATCCCATTTCCAAGGACCAAAATTCAGTAAACATTGATGGTTTATCGGAGACTTGTACATAAATTGCTTGGTATTGGATGATTTGATTCTGTACCAAATAACAGCAAGTAAGAAGGTCGGCTGGTCGCCATCTCAGATTTGATTGAAAATCATGTTTTGCACACATCTGGTACAAAGAACACAGCAGAAAAATCAACTTTCAACTCAAAGTTCCTTCGAAGTTATGAACCATTGATATAGCTCGAAAATTTGCCAAAGGCCCGTTGGAATTTGGAGTTGAGACCTTGTTTTCTGTTGTGTTACTTGTGTGCTCTGATGTACAGGCACTGATTTTCAGGGAAATCTGAGAAGGTGATCAGTCAATCCATTAGTCCATGTTGCACAGAATGAGACTAAACCACATAATAATTAATTACACACAAGATGGTTAACTTGTCTATATTCGCACTTCATTAGAGCAGTGATGGTCCATTTTCTCATCTCTTAGTTATTCAATCTGAAACCATGATAATGGAAAACTGCTTTTCAACCAGTCCCTGCAAACCTGTACTGTCCCTAACTGCTTCAAAGTCTGCACCATTGTCCCTGTACCCAAAAAGACAAGGATTGCTGGTCTTAAAGATTACAGGCCTGTCGCACTGACCTCTAGTCATCAGGCGTGAGACAGGAAAAAACTGAAAAAGGAGGAAGAGAGATTGGGGTCCAGAAAAATGTGGTAATTGCACCTTAAAATGACACAATTTTCTTGCCTATTGACCCTAAATCTATACTGTAATTTATTGTAGCTGAAAATAACACACTTTACTTGCTTGTCACTTCTTAATTTACACACAAAATGTGTGATAATCATACCTTAAAATGACCTTGCTTGTTTACACTTGTCATATTGCAAATATTTTATATTCCACCTACACCTCCTTGTAACATGATACCTGTTCCTTGCTTGTTTACTCTAATTAGAGAGAAGTACCCTTTACACAGGACATTTTTGATAATTATACCTTGAAATGACACCATTTGCTTGCTTGTTTACCCTTAATTTATACTGTAATGTTGTTAAATTATACCTTACAACAGGGGCCTCCAAACGTTTCTCCATGAGGGCCACATTATATATTTGGCACATTTTTGCAGGCTGTAGAAAAACATAAAGAAATGTCAGTTTTGTAAATTTAATGAACTCAAAAAAGAACTTAAGTAAAACAAATGGAAGATATTCAAAACAAAACTTGTAGCCACCAATCAAGGTTAACCAACAAAATCATAATGTTTTATGCAACCACATTAATGGGAAGGATGGAAATGCTATTGTGATTTCAATATGTCATGGAAACCCTCAACTTGATAGCCTGGAGCAAACTGAGGTGTAAGTTCCCGCGCTCCCCAGTGTTGCAGTGCTCATTCTGTAGGTGCCGGAGTGTCAAACAGGGACGTCACTTCAGGTTTTGCTTGTTGGGGGGAGGGGGGGGGGAAGCTAGTCTCCCAAGAGGGTCAAACAAGATTATAGCCTATCACTACATCCCAGTGCATAACTAGTACAATAACACATATATTTAATTTAATAATAACAAAATATTGCACTGACACTCACCCACTCACCTCCACACCCACACACTCACACATACCCACACACACTCACCCACACACTCATACATACCCACACAAACCCACACAAACACATACCCACACACGCTCACACAAACCCACTTATGCCCATACACTCACACACTTACCCATTCCCACATACACCCGCACACACACACCCACACTCCCTCACATACCCACATACACGCACACCCCCCACACACAACCCCACTCATGCCTACACACACACACACACACACACTTACACCCACTCCCACACACTCACCCACTCATGCCCACTTACCCACACACTTACCCACTCCCACACACACACATCTCTAGACCCCCACACCCACACACACACACTCACTCCCACATACCCACACCGACAAATACCCACACACTCACATTCATCCCCACACCCACATTCACTCGCCCACACACCCACACCGCCTCACCCACCTTCTCACACATTCCCACACCCACTCCCACCCACACACACACACCGCCTCACCCACATACACACACACACACCCATACCCACACACTCACGCACACTCCCACATACTCCCTCACTCTCTCACGCACTCTCACCCACCCACACATTTCCTCACCCACACACTGCCTCACACACCCTCACCCACACACTGCCTCACACACTCACCCACACACTCCCTCACCCACACACTCCCTTACACTCTCTCCCACACACTCTCACCCACACACTTACACTCACCAACACACTCACAACATCGACAAGTAGCCAAATGACCCGAAACCTGAAACGTTGCCCATATTTCCCCCAGCACTTTGTGCCTATCTTTGGCAGACACAAGGAACTGCAGATGCTGGTTCATACACAAAAAGACACAGAGTGTTGGAGTAACATAACAGGTCAGGCAGTATCTATGCTCAACGTGGATAGGCCACGTTTCAGGTCTGCAGAAGAAGGGTCGTGACCAAAAAAACATCCCCTTTTCTCCACAGATGCTGCCTGGCCTGACCCGACCCACCCCCTCATGAGGCACGTCCGGTTCAACCTGAGGGGGCAAAGGGGGAGGCGAGAGGGGGTAAGGGGGGTGGGTGTGTGGGAGAGGTTGAGAGGGGAGGGGGTGAGGGGGAGCGGTGAGTATGGGGAGGGGGTGAGTGGGGGGTGGGTGAGTGGGGGTGTGGGTGGGGTTAAGGGGGAGTGGGGTTGAAGGGGGTGAGGGGATGGGGAAGTGAGGGGGTTGAGAGGGGTGAGGTGAGGGAGGGGATGGGGTGAGGCGGAAAGGGGGTGAGGGGGGTGAGTAGGGTGAAGGGGGGTGAGGAGGGTGTTAGGGGGTGAGGAGCGGGAGGGAGATGGGGTGGGTTTGAAGGGGTGGGGAGGGTGGGTGAGGGGGTGAGGGGATGAGGAGGTGAGGGGGAGGTGGGTGATGGGGCAGGGGGTGAGAAGGGTTGAGCAGGTGAAAGGGGGGTGAGTGGGTAAGGGGGATGAAGGGCGATGAGGGTGGTGAGGGGTGAGATGGGGAGGTGGGTGAGCAATGAGGTGGGTGAGGGGGGAATAGGTAGGTATGTTACAAAACTTACCTTCAGTCGCGCTGTAATTCTGCCACTGGCCATGTGCGCGATTTTGGCGCCTTTAAGGGGGGGGCGGGGTTAAAACGCGGTTTCTCCTCCCTTGTCCTGGAAATATTTTGTTGGAGTACAAACCTTCGCTGACAAAATCGTTCCTACCGGCTTTTTGTGAATTTTTTTTATTTATTAAATCGTCAATGTCAGCGCTACAGTAGTTTTAAAAGCAGCTCCTGAAGCGTCAACGCCAATAACGGGGACGGATTTCACACAATGGACAGGTAAACGAAAGTGCTTTCTTTAAATGTATAAAAGTGCTTCTTAAGAAGCCTTTAATTCACATTTTTTCATGCGACACGGTGATTTTATTCCCCGAATTAACGGCAGTATTTTTCATGCCAATACGGGGTTAAATTCACCGCAAATGAACGTTCCAAAAGAACGTTCCAGAAATTCTCACTCGCAAGATGAATTAAATGCCCATTAATTTACAGGTATTAAACATTCAATTCCTTCCATTTGGCCTGTAAATTCATGAAAATTAGATTTAAAAATTATGTTATATTGTGAATTATTGTGTGAATGTTATTTGGACACTTAGGCTATTTAAAAATGTCAATCTATTCTTAAGAAATTGATAGATGTTTAGATCTAGTAATTGAATTTTGTAATTAGCTACAATTAGGTAACTAACTAATTATATGCTTTACTTTCATGTCTTCGAAGTAAGATTGTTCCATATTTGTTTCAGAATGCTTCAATCTATAATACCTGAAAATTTCTTTCAGTTACCATAATTTTTAAGAAAGTTATGGGCTTTTAACTGTCCTCGATCACAGCTTTTGTGTTAAGTCAATGGAAAAGCAATAGGGAACTAGATGCTAATTTCTGAGTATGATAATGGCCATAACTTCTTTAATACTGAAGATATGAAAGTGAATTAAGTGTCAAATTAAACTTCTTTTTATGCTTTATCTGATGGGATAAATTGCAGACTTTATTTTTTAAATCTCAAAATTTTGTAACATTGCTAGAATAGGGGGGTGTGAGGGTGAACGGGGAGGGGGTGAGGAGGGTGTGGAGCGATTTGAGGGGGATGAGGGAGGAGGTTGTGAGGGGGTAAAGGGGGGTGAATGGGGTGAGGGGGCGAGAGGGGTGTTGAGTGCGTGAGGGGATGATGGGGTGAGGGAGGGGAGGGTGGGGGGGTGGAAGGGGGTTGAGGGGGGGTGAGGAGGTGTGTGAAAGGGGGGGTGCGTAAGGATGGGTTAGGGGGATGTGTGAGGGGTGGTGAGGAGGGCGTGTGAGGGGTGTGTGAGAGGGAGGGGGGATGAAGGCGTGGAGCCGCCTCTAATATTGTGTATGTGGATGTAGTGGGCTGAAAGTGACGGGGAGAAGAGACAAGACAGCCCCGGTAGTGGGGGAGGGTGGGGGTGGGGGTGGGGGGAGGGATCCATCATTGTGTCCGTCAGGCAGCAACTCTACTGCTGCGCATGCTTCACCCTCACCGCTGTCGTCATCACCGCGCGTGGAAGGCAGGCAGCGCGGCCGTGACGTCATTTCCAGGCTGAGGCCCTGCGCGCTCACTTCCGACTCGTCTCCCCCGGGTGGGTCCGCGCTCCCCCGTGCTATGGTGAGCCGAGTGCCCGTGGTCCTCCAGGCGGGGTGAGCCGAGCGCTCGTGGTCCTCCAGGCCGGTCCTCCAGGCGGGCGGGCGGTGCTGGGGACAATCAGACTCCAGGTGTGGTCTCACCAAGGCCCTGTACAACTGCAGTAGAACCTCCCTGCTCCTATACTCAAATCCTTTTGCTATGAAGGCTAACATACCATTCTCCTTCTTCACTGCTTGCTGCACCCGCACGGCTACTTTCAATGACTGGTGTACCATGACACCCAGTTCTCGTTGCATCTCCCCTTTTCCTAATCGGCCACCATTCAGATAATAGTCTACTTTCCTGTTCTTGCCACCAAAGTGGATAACCTCACTTTTAACCACATTATACTGCATCTGCCATGCATTTGCCCACTCACCAAACCTATCCAAGTCACCTTGCAGCCTCCTAGCATCCTCCTCACAGCTAACACTGCCCCCCAACTTCGTGTCATCCGCAAACTTGGAGATGTTGCATTCAATTCCCTCGTCCAAATCATTAATATATATTGTAAATAGCTGGGGTCCCAGCACTGAGCCTTGCGGTACCCCACTAGTCACTGCCTGCCATTCTGAAAAGGACCCGTTTACTCCTACTCTTTGCTTCCTGTCTGCCAGACAGTTCTCTATCCACATCAATACTGAACCCCCAATACCGTGTGCTTTAAGTTTGCATACTAATCTCTTATGTGGGATCTTGTCGAAAGCCTTCTGAAAGTCCAGATATAACACATCCACTGGTTCTCCATTATCCACTAGTAGTTACATCCTCAAAAAATTCTATAAGATTCGTCAGACATGATTTACCTTTCATAAATCCATGCTGACTTTGTCCAATGATTTCACCACTTGCCAAATGTGCTGCTATCCCATCTTTAATAACTGACTCTAGCAGTTTCCCCACTACCGATGTTGGACTAACTGGTCTGTAATTCCCCATTTTCTCTCTCCCTCCCTTTTTAAAAAGTGGGGTTACATTAGCTACCCTCCAATCCTCAGGAACTACTCCAGAATCTAAAGACTTTTGACAAATTATCACTAATGCATTCACTATTTCTGGGGCTACTTCCTTAAGCACTCTGGGATGCAGCCTATCTGGCTCTGGGGATTTATCGGCCTTTAATCCATTCAATTTACCTAACACCATTTCCCGACTAACCTGGATTTCACTCAGTTCCTCTATCTCATTTGACCCCCCGGTCCCCTGCTATTTCCGGCAAATTATTTATGTCTTCCTTAGTGAAGACAGAACTAAAGTAGTTATTCAATTCAAAGTAGTCTGCCATGTCCTTGTTCCCCATGATCAATTCACCTGTTTCTGACTGCAAGGGACCTACATTTGTTTTAACTAATCTTTTTCTCTTCACATATCTATAAAAGCTTTTGCAGTCAGTTTTTATGTTCCCTGCCAGTTTTCTTTCATAATCTATTTTCCCTTTCCTAATTAAGCCCTTTGTCCCAAATCTGAGGAAGGACATTATTGCCATAGAGGGAGTGTAGAGAAGGTTCACCAGACTGATTCCTGGGATGTCAGGACTGTCTTATGAAGAAAGACTGGATAGACTTGGTTTATACGCTCTAGAATTTAGGAGATTGAGAGGGGATCTTATAGAAACTTACAAAATTCTTGAGGGGTTGGACAGGCTAGATGCAGGAAGATTGCTCCCGATGTTGAGGAAGTCCAGGACAAGGGGTCACAGCTTAAGGATAAGGGGGAAATCCTTTAAAACCGAGATGAGAAGAACTTTTTTCACACAGAGAGTGGTGAATCTCTGGAACTCTCTGCCACAGAGGGTAGTCGAGGCCAGTTCATTGGCTATATTTAAGAGGGAGCTAGATGTGGCCCTTGTGGCTAAAGGGATCAGAGGGTATGGAGAGAAGGCAGGTACGGGATATTGAGTTGGATGATCAGCCATGATCATATTGAATGGCGGTGCAGGCTCGAAGGGCCGAATGGCCTACTCCTGCACCTAATTTCTATGTTTCTATGTTTCTATGTCCTCCTCTGCTGGACTGAATTTCTCCCAGTATGCTTCATCTTTTGTTTTGATACTATCCCTGATTTCCCTTGTTATCCATGGATGCATGACCTTCATTGATTTATTCTTTTGCCAAACTGGGATGAACAATTGTTGTAGTTCATCCATGCGGTCTTTAAATGCCTTCCATTGCATATCCACCGTCAGCCCTTTAAGAATGAATTGCCAGTCTATCTTGGCCAATTCACGTCTCATACCCTCAAAGTTACCTTTCTTTAAGTTCAGAACCCTTGTTTCTGAATTAACAATGTCATTCTCCATCCTAATGAAGAACTCAACCATATTATGGTCACTCTTGCCAAGCGGCCACGCACAACAAGACATACATTCCAAGAAATCCTCTTCCTCAGCACCCCTGCCAATTTGATTCACCCAATCTATATGTAGATTGAGGTCACCCATTATAACTGTTTTACCTTTGTTGCACGCATTTCTAATTTCCTGTTTGATGCCATCCCCAACTCCACTACTACTGTTAGGTGGCCTGTACACAACTCCACTAGCGTTTTCTGCCCCTTAGTGTTTCGCAGCTCTACCCATATCGATTCCACATCCTCCAAGCTAATGTCCTTCCTTTCTATTGCATTAATCTCCTCTCTAACCAGCAACGCTACCCAACGTCCTTTCCTGTCTGTCTATCCTCCTGAATATTGAATAACCCTGGATGTTCAGCTCCCAGCCTTGGTCAGCCTTGGTCTCACTCTCTCTCTCTCTCTGTCTCTCTCTCTCTCACTCTCTCTCTCTCACTCTCTCTCTGTCTCTCTCTCTGTGTTTCTCACTCTGTTTCTCTCACTATCTTTCTCTCTGTATTTCTCTCGCTCTCTCTTCGTCTATCTCTCTCTGTCTCTCACTCTCTGTTTCTCTCTGTATCTCTCTCTCTCTCTCTCTCACTCTCTCTCTGTCTCTCTCTGTGTGTTCTCCCTCTTTCTCACTCTGTTTCTCTCTGTATCTCTCTCTCTCTCTCTCACGTTGTCTGTGTCACTCTCTGTCACTGACTGTCTGTCTGTCTTCCATCTCAATCTCTAGACTCTCTGTCTCTCTCTGTCAGTTTATATGTCTCTCTCTCTCTCTCTCTCTCTCTCTGTCTCTGTCTCTGTCTCTGTCTCTCTCTGTGTCCCTCTCTCTCTGTGTCCCTCTCTCTCCCTCCCTCTCTCTCTCTCTGTCTCCATCTTTCTCTCTCCAGGGCCCGGATGTCGGCGCCGGTTCCTTCATCTTCACGTCACCAAAGCTCCACGTCACCAACTGCAAACCCGCGCCCGCCCGGCTCCAACCGCCTGGAGGACCGGCCCGGAGGACCAGACCACGGGCCCGCGCTCGCTTACCCGGGCAACCAATGAGAACCTCAATTCGTCCCCATTTCAGGGTTGGAGCCAATCAGCGGCTGTTGCCGCGTCGCATCTAGTCAAATGGCAACCAATCAGAGCCGGTTCCCAGTGGGGATTGGATGGGGTTGGCGCGCGGAGCGGAATCAGTGTCGGGGATGTGAAGCCGCTCGTGGACAGGAGGCTGATGGTGGCAGCGGCCGCCGGGGTGGACGAGGTGTAATGTGGGGGGTCGTTCCCCTCAACCCCTCCCCACTCACCGTCACACCCCCACCCCCACCCCCACTCACCCCCCACCCCCACTCACCCCCCACCCCCACTCACCCCACCCACCCACACTCACCCCCACCCCCACTCACCCCCCTCCCTCACTCACCGTCACCCCCACCCCCACTCACCCCCCACCCCCACTCACCCCCACCCCCACCCACTCTCACCCCCCACCCCCACTCACCCCCCTCCCTCACTCACCCTCACCCCCACCCCCACTCCCCCCCACCCCCACTCACCCCCCTCCCTCACTCACCGTCACCCCCACCCCCACTCACCCCCCTCCCTCACTCCCCTCACCCCCACCCCCACTCACCCCCCACCCCCACTCACCCCCACCCCCACTCACCCCTCACCCCCTCCCTCACTCACCCCCTCCCTCACTCACCCCCCACCCCCACTCACCCCCTCCCTCACTCACCCCCCACCCCCACTCACCCCCACCCCCACTCACCCCTCACCCCTCCCTCACTCACCCCCTCCCTCACTCACCCCCCACCCCCACTTCACCCCCTCCCTCACTCACCCCCCACCCCCACTCACCCCCCACCCCCACTCACCCCCTCACCCCCACTCACCCCACCCCCACTCACCCCCATCCCCACTTACCCCCACCCCCACTCACCCACTCACCCCCCACCCCCACTCACCTCCCTCACTCACCCCCACCCCCACTCACCCCCTCCCTCACTCACCCCCCACCCCCAATCACCCCCTCCCTCACTCACCCCCCACCCACAATCACCCCTCGCCCCCCCTCCTCACTCACCCTCACCCCCCACCCCCACTCACCCCCTCACCCCCACTCACCCCCCACCCCCACTTACCCCCACCCCCACTCACCCCCATCCCCACTTACCCCCACCCCCACTCACCCACCACCCCCACTCACCCCCCACCCCACTCACCTCCCTCACTCACCCCCACCCCCACTCACCCCCTCCCTCACTCACCCCCACCCCCAATCACCCCCTCCCTCACTCCACCCCCCACCCCACACTCACCCCTCGCCCCCCTCCCTCACTCACCCTCACCCCCCACCCCCACCTACCCCTGACTCACTCACCCCCACCCCCACTCACCCCCTCCCACCCACCCCACTCATCCCCTCCCTCACTCACCCCCCCTCACCCCCCTCACCCCCTCCCTCACTCACCCCCACCCCCACCCCCACTCACCCCCCTCCCCCACTGACCCCATCCCCCACTCACCCCAACCCCACTCACCCCAACCCCCACTCACCCTCACCCCCGCCCCCACTCACCCCCCGCCCTCACTCACCCCCGCCCCCACTCACCCCCGCCCCCACTCACCCCCGCCCCCACTCACCCCTGCCCCCACTCACCACCCTCTCCCACTCATCCCCCCCCCACTCACCCCCACTCACCCCCGCCCCACTCACCCCCACCCCCACTCACCTCCACCCCCACTCACCCCATCCCCCACTCACCCCCTCCCTCACTCACCCCCACCCCCACTCATCCCCTCCCTCACTCACCCCCCTCACCTCCTCCCTCACTCACCCCGCCCCACTCCCCCCGCCCACACTCACCCACTCACCCCTTCCCTCACCCACCCCCCTCCCCCCCCTCACCCACTCACCCCTCCCTCACTCACCACCCACCCCCACTCACCCCCCACGCCCACTCACCCCCCTCGCCCACTCACCGTCCCACCCCCACTCACCCCGATCCCACTCACCCCGCCCCCACTCACCCCCCACCCCCACCCCCACTCACCTCCACCCCACTCACCCCCACCACCACTCACCCCCGCCCCCATTCACCCCCACCCCCACTCACCCCCGCCCCCACTCACCCCCGCCCCCACTCACCCCCACTCACCCCCGCCCCCACTCACCCCCACCCCCACTCACCTCCACCCCCACTCACCCCATCCCCCACTCACCCCCTCCCTCACTCACCCCCACCCCCACTCATCCCTCCCTCACTCACCCCCTCACCTCCTCCCTCACTCACCCCCACCCCCACTCACCCCCCTCCCTCACTCACCCCCACCCCCACCCCACTCACCCCCCTCACCCCCTCCCTCACTTCCCCCCACCCCCACTCACCCCCCTCACCCCCTCCCTCACTTCCCCCACCCCCACTCACCCCCACCCCCACTCACCCCCCACCCCCACCCCCACCCCCACTCACCCCCACCCCCACTCACCCCTCACCCCCCACCCCCACTCACCCCCACCCCCACTCACCCCCCACCCCACTCACCCCCACCCCCACTCACCCCCACCCCCCTCACCCCCACTCCCACCCCCACCCCCACTCACCCCCCCCCCACTCACCCCTTCCCCCACTCACCCCCCTCCCCACTCCCATTCACCCCGTCTCCCACTCACCCCCACCCCCACTCACCCCACCACCACTCCCTCCCTCCCCCCACGCACCCCTCACCCCCACACTGACACCTCACCCCTCCCTCGCTCACCCCTGCCCCGTCACCCGCTCACCCCCTCAACCCCTACCCTTCCACACACCCCCCACCTTCCAAACCCTCGACCCTCACTCTTCTTCTCCCCCTTCACTTCCCCGCTGACCTCCACTTCCTCCCTTCAGGCACCAGTAATGTTGACGCTAATGTTAGTAATGTCCTGTTTGCCAGCTTGTTGACCCTCTGTGTTCCCCTCCTGCAGGGTTTAGGAGCCGTTGCTGTGGACGGAGAGACGGGGACGTGAGCGGCCATTGAGGGCGGCCAGGGTGCCGGTGAGCCCCCCCCCATCTGGTGGGGATGAGGGGAGTGGGAGCGGTCCGGACTGAGAGAGAGAGGGAGAGAGAGACACAGAGAGAGAGACACAAAGAGAGAGAGACACAAAGAGAGAGAGAAACAGAGAGAGAAAAAGAGAGAGACAGAGAGAGACCAGAGACAGAGACTGAGACAGAGACAGAGAGATAGGCAGCGAGAAAGAGAGAGAGAGCGGGAGAGAGACACTCAGAGAGATGCAGAGACAGAGAGAGAGAAAGATAGAAAGAGGGAGAGAGATAGAGAGTGAGAGACAGAGTGGGACACAGAGAGAGAGAGAGAGACAGAGAGAAACAGTGGGAGGCAGAGAGAGAGAGAGAGACAGACAGAGAGAGAGAGTGAGAGACAGAGAGAGAGGCAGAGAAAAAGAGACAGAGACAGAGAGAGAGGGAGAGAGACACTCAGAGAGAGGGAGAGAGACAGACTCAGAGAGGGAGAGAGACAGAGAGAGAGACACACAGAGAGAGAGGGAGACAGAGAGAAGCAGAGAGAGAGAGACAGAGGGAGAGAGACAACCAGAGAGATCGAGAGACATAGTGAGAGAGAGTGGGACACAGAGACAGAGAGAGAGAGACAGACAGAGAGAGA
The DNA here is from genome assembly GCA_038087875.1 of Malacoraja senta. NCBI lineage: Eukaryota > Metazoa > Chordata > Chondrichthyes > Rajiformes > Rajidae > Malacoraja > Malacoraja senta. Next base: position 1,773 of record JAXLNO010005194.1, on the reverse strand, counting down.
CACTGAGCGACACAGAGAGGGAGAGATAGAGAGACAGAGAGAGATGCAGAAACAGACAAACAGTGAGAGAGATGGAGAGAGACACAGAGAGAGAGAGGGAGACAGAGACACAGAGAGAGGCAGCGAGAGAGAGAGAGAGGGAGAGAAAGACAGAGACAGACTCAGAAAGAGACACGGAGAGAGATACAGACAGACAGAGGAGAGAGAGTTAGAAAGTGAGACAGAGGGAGAGAGAGACAGAGAGAGAGACAGAAAGGCAGAGACAGAGACAGACAGTGAGAGACACAGAGAGAGAGAGAGAGAGAGAGAGACAGGCAGAGAGGGAGACAGACAGATACAGAGAGACAGAGGGAGAGGAGAGAGAGACAGGCGGAGAGACAGAGGGAGATAGAAAGAGAGAGACACTCGGAGAGAGAGACACAGAGAGAAAGAGACTGAGTGAGTCACAGAGGGAGAGAGAGACAGATAGAGGAGAGAGAGAGACAGAGGGAGAGAGGGACAGAGAGAGAGAAAGGGAGAGACATGGAGAGAGGGAGTGACAGACAGACTGAGAGAGTCAGACACACAGAGAGAGGCAGAGGGGCAGAGAGATATGGAGAGAGGGAGTGACAGAGAGAGACAGACAGACAGACAGACACAGAGAGAGAGAGAGACAGCGGGAGACATTGAGAGGGAGAGACACATTGAGAGAGAGGGAGAGCGAGACAGAGAGAGAGAGACAGACAGACACAGAGGGAGGGAAAGACAGAGACAGAGATATAGGGAGGCAGAGAGAGACAGAGAAACAGACAGTCAGAGAGAGAGAGACCAAGAGACAGAGAGAGAATCAGAGAGAAAGTCAGACACAGAGAGAGAGAGGGAGAGACAACAGACAGATATAGAGAGAGAGAGAGAGAGAGAGACAGATGACAGAGAAAGAGAGATACAGTGAGAGCGAGAGCGACAGACAGAGAGAGTGAGAGACAGAGGTAGACAGAGAGGTAGACAGCGAGAGAGACAGAGAGAGACAGGCAGAGAGAGAAACAGACAGAGTGGGAGGCAGAGAGAGAGAGACAGAAAGAGAGAGAGACACGGACACAGACAGAAACAGAGAGAGAGAGACAAAGAGAGAGGCAGAGACAGAGAGAGACAGACAGACTGGGAGAGAGAGAGACAGAGAGGGAGACACACGGAGAGAGAGAGACACAGAGAGAGAGAGACGGAGAGAGAGACAGAGACGGAGAGAGAAACAGAGACAAAAATAGAGAGACCAGAGACTGTGAGAGAGACAGAAAGGGAGGCAGAGAGAGAGGGAGAGAGAAAGAGAGAGAAAGAGAGAGAAACAGAGAGAGAAAGAGAGAGACGGAGGCAGAGAGACAGAGAGAGGGGGAGCAAGAGAGGGAAAGAGAATGAGGGAGAAAGAGAGAGAGACAGAGAGAGAGAGACAGAGTGAGAGAGAGGGAGGAGAGAGAGATAGACAGGGAGAGAGAGATAGAGAGAGTGAGAGACAGAGAGGAGAGGGAGTGACAGAGAGATACAGAGAGAGAGAGAGAGAGAGTGAGCGACAGAGAGTGAGACAGAGAGACAAAGGGAGAGAGAGAGAGGAACAGAAAGAGAAAGACAGACAGACACAAAGAGAGAGAGAGGGGGAGAAACAGAGACAAGACAGCGAGAGACAGCAAGAGAGAGAGAGAGACAGACAGAGATAGAGAGGCAGCGAGAGAGAGGGAGAGAGAGAGAGAGAGAGAGACAGGACAGAGAGAGAGAGGACACTCGGAGAGAGAGAGAGACAGT